>JAULBM010000013.1:2106097-2118316 GCA_032357055.1 Geukensia granosissima
CTTATATAGATGCTTCCTACCAAGTTTAGTTCCATTTGGCCCAGTGGTTTCAGAGGAGAAGTTTAAAATGTGAAAAGTTCACGGACGACGGAGGCCAAGTGATGACAAAAGCTCACATGGCCTTTGGTCAGGTGAGCTAAAAAAAGCTAGGACAGACTGGGATTAAAATAAAAGTCATGACAGTCACAGCACAAAAATATCTCTTGAACTAGACATACATTTAAGAATCTTGTCTTGATTTCCACATTATTTAAAATGTTAATGAGTTCATCAAGATGTTCATGTATTTAATGCCAGAGTATCTATGCTAAAATAGCATAGACATGTTGTACATGTAATAAGTCAAACGTAAAATGGACTGAGTGTGGGTTTCGAAATGCGTTTAAATGTAAAATGTTTTAGTTAAAAAGAATTCGAAGATACCAAAGGGGCAGAGGACATAAATCGTCAAGTCAGAAGACAGTCAAGACCATGGCCAAAAAATTAAACGAAAAACAAACACAGTACACATGACACACCGGAAATCAAATCAAGAAAATTAGGGTGGTTCATGTGCTCCGGAGGGGTAAGCAGTCCTGCCCCACTAGTATCACCCGTCGTGTTACAAAGTAGTCAAAGCCGGTGTTTAATCACAACGATATAGGAACAGATTTGTATTCAGGACACTGGAGAGATTGTGAAATGGATATTTCGTTCCGGTCCATCCAATCATGATTGTGACGGAAAAATTTTCGGATTGATGACTTTAATGTTTCCACGAGAAATCTTGAGTTATCTTTATAGTGGAACCTGTAACGAAAAGATTGAGCCTTTTCTTCTTTTTTTTCTGCAGAAGGCTCTGTATTAAGTCAGATTCATATGAATATAGAGGAATTAATCGATGAGAAGGGCACTAGAATGCCGAAAGTCTGTTGAAGCACATGCACGTCAACCAAACATTACAAAAATGTCGTCAATCAGAAAATCAAGCATCTTGAAAATGTCATCTTCAGAGTACTTTTTATAAGTATCACAGTGGTTAATAATAAAATAAGGTTTGTCCCTTTCAAGAACCATTTATTTGTACCTGCGTTTGTCAGTTTTTTTAACAAAACAAATGTGAGCCATAGATTTTAATTTTTCTTTTAGATTTGAATTAGGAATAGAGGTATAGAAGAAATCATGATACTGTTGGAAGAGGATAGGGTCCTTTTAACAAATATTTGGAATTTCTAAAATTCAAATTTGGTTAGGTCCATCACTGTTCGGTAATGAAATGTTTAAAAAATTCATTGGTATCTCTTTGCGATGTTTTGTACCTCACTTGCATTGCTATTGACATGTCTGAGGGACCATTATATTTCCGGGATAAGTTTTTTCTTAATTTTAAACTTGCCCTAAGTGGAAAAAAAAATAATATTCTGGCCGAGCTGGACCTTGAAAAAATATGTTCTACAAAAAAATCGGTGCAATATGAATGAAATAGAATTGACAAACAGATAATTAAGATAATGATAACTGCATTATTGCAGCTGTCGAATAAATAAAATTTAAACAACCATTACACGCTGTTACAAATGCACAGTAAATAAAAATATAACAATGTGTTCAATCGATTTCATTGTGACATTAATCCCTCATCGTAAATTTATTGTCAGAATAAAATAAACACTGCAAAAATATGTTAAAATATAAAGTTTTATAAGCGTTGTTTTTGTAAGAACATCTGCTTATCCAATAAGTAAGTAAACTATACACGTTTACGTGTCTGCATCATTAATAGATAAAATACAACATATTAATGAAGTAAGCGATAGTATCTAATGGTTTAAAGTTAATTGTGAAAGAAAATACCAATAAACTGACGTAGTGATGTTACAGGAAATATTAAACACGAGAGCTGTTGCTCTGCAGGGGAGGTGACCCTTCTCGCTTTTAACTCTCGTCGAATCAGAAAGAACGATGAGGCGTCTATCTGGCGAATGAACGCGCGGGTACTGGAATAGTCAATAAACTTCAGAAATTCGGTGTTATAAATTTTAAATATATATAAAAGTGGCAAGGAATTTTTATTATGAAAATATTACTATAATCTTTTGCTCTTTGTAGTAAATGGAATTATGTTTTACTTGTTACGACTAAGTAGTTGTGTTTCTAAGAAATCGGATTTACAAAGGCTGATTTTTTTTATTGTGTGACATAAAAGCATCGAAGACAAAATGTTCCATTCTTTACGATGGGATGCCGATCCATTTCAATGCTATTTCTAATAGTATTATTGTGCTTATCATTTGTGGGGTGTTTTCCGCTCTCAGAAAAAGACCGAAATTGGCAAAATCTCGTTAGTAGGAAAACACAGGACGTACTCGATATGAGGAATTTTGGGCGGCAGATTTTGGATGGTGAGCAGTTTATAAAGCATCATGAATATAAAAAACATTATGGTTCACAATATTTATTGGATCAAAATGATGAATCAGTAGATGCCAATTTTGCTTTGAAGGATTTGTCCAAAGATATTTATAAATTAAACGATTCCCATCCTTTAGTTCGACATAAACGACATTATTCCATGAGTTTTCAGTCTGTACATAGTAAACTGACGCCTTATTTAGATCCTAATTTTGATCCTTTCTACAATGCTCATGTGATGCCGTGTAGTTATCAATTCCGGAATTATTGTCTCAATAATGGAGTATGTGCAGTTGTTCGTGCTTTAGATATTATAACATGCAGGTATGTAGATATAGAAATATACCAGTTTTATATATATATTGTTATGAACTTTTGTGTACATTACAAATAAATGATGGTGTTGTATAAATAGATAATGGTTTGGCAGAAGTAGTTTGATATTACTATATTGGTTATTAAAAGATAATAGGTCCGTGTAACACTTAACAATTTAATATTTCAAAAAGTTTTCGAAGTTTAGATTTTTGAATATTTAATACATTTTATATAATCTTTTTGAATGATTTTTAAAAGTTGGTAACGGTTTGCCAGAATTGTATTAAAACATACTGTTATAATAACGATATTTTGCCAATCCAATAAATATCATTTGAAATGGCGATCAAACTTTTGCAAGGTAATTTAAGTTAAAACGTTGTCAAAGTAATATGCTTTAAAGCCCTTAATCTGTAAATATTTCTTTTTTTTTCGGTTAAATGGGAATTGCACACAAAAAAATAACAAGACATATGTCCGAAATACTAGGCCCTTTTAATGATAGTGTATATTTTTTTAAATAAAAAATTAGATAATGATAATTTTAAGTAATGAATATATAATAAGAAATATACACTACATACTGCTGTTAAAATAATAAGAGATCTTTAATTTGATTGTCAACAACTTTAAGTGGAAAAACGTGCTTTATAAGTGCTGATTGTCAACAGTTTCCCACAATCGTGTTGATTTTTGACGTTGATATTATTGGTGTATCAAAGCATTCACAGCAATGGCTGACCTTATCAACCGGAACATACAAATAAAACATCCTAGGAGTTTATTATGTTTGTTTATGTTTTCTTTACAACCTTACATATGTTTTGTAGCACTAAACATCAAACGACTGCTTGCTGCATGATGCAGATCTATCAATATGGGGTTAACATAAGATATACGACGTTCCATTTCGATTATATGTTATGACAACAGGAATAATATTCTCCACAAAGTACTTCAGAAGCATTCAATCAAGCTACTTGCTGCTCTTTGTAGTTTGAGAGGCACTCGTCTTGTATTCTTGCATCTGTCATTAGACCTTTTTTATTTTATTTGCTCATATATTTGAACCTTATCAGTATTGTCGATCATTACGTCAGAACAATTTCGAAGAGGGGACGCATTCATTATACACACCAAAACGAAATTACAAGATAGTGTGTTTATAGTCATTTTTGTTTTAAGTTTTGGTCCTTTTTTGTTATTTAATAATTGACCTTTGTTTGATTTAATATAGTTTTTCAGTTACTGCTTTTATTTTCTTTGATTTCTCCCTTTGACCACTCGTTGGGGAGAACCCACTAAACTAGTTCGTGTCCAAAGTCAGGAATTGTTTTTGTGCTATAGGTTTTGTTACATGTACATTTGTTTTTATAATTTTCAGGTAGGAATCGTATAATTTTACATATAAACGTTTTTTTTATATTGGGCGATTTAGATGTTTTTATAAGTTATAAGTTTATAAGTTATAACACATAAAAATTTGATGTCATATTCTGGATAAAAATTGCCTTTGCAGTTTATTGAGATCCCAAACACATTAATAAAAATATTTGAAAGATATGTTATAAACATAATTTTTTCAGGTAGAAAATAATTTACGATCCCACCAACCACAAAAATGAAATAGAAAATTCTAGGAATGCAGATGTGTACTATAATTAATAACGTGCCAAACATATGGAAGATAATACAGAACGTAATTTTCATAATAATTTATACCTGATTATATATTTCTCGACAGCTACTGTTTGTTCGTGTAGAATGAAAACCCAATTGAAACACGAATCTCTGTTCTCTTCTTGGAACATAGTAATCGAGTATATATAGTATTTTTGATTTCCAGGTGTGTTTTTGTAAGTTGACACGTAGTATCAAATACTGTATCTGTTTAATCAAAAGCGAATTATTTTTTGCAGATGTCCAGTTCAATACACGGGTAAAAGATGTGAAATGATAGACAGTGATTATCTGCTGTCATTGTTTGGGGTAAGTTGTTTATTAAATGATTTACATAACATAAACAGCAAATTACAAAATAAACAACAAACAAACAAGCATACATAAAGAAATGGATTTAGAAAAATGGGTAGAGATCTTCAGGTGCATCAGCATTTCTCTTCTCCTGAATGTCGTGTTTGGAAATATATACGTATAACCATGTGCAGTTTGATCAATTCATTTTTGTGCACGATATTGAACTATAAGTATTATATTATTATTTTTATCTCGTTGTGATATAAGTTAAAGATCCCCCTACCATCAATATTTATATGACGTTTAAAACATTTAAAAAACGGCAGCAGCTGTATTCCACCAGTTTTAGAATCCCTGGAATAATTATTGTATTGAGATTTTCCATATCAATAACAAGATTTGTACTTTAAATATGTATGCTAGCTGTATTCTATCACGAAGAAAAATGAGAATGATACTATTAAATTAGGTTATTGTTATGCTAGCTGTATTCTATCACGAAGAAAAATGAGAATGATACTATTAAATTAGGTTATTGTTGTGATTTTCCATTCCACAAAAGAGCAATTCTGTTTGACGAGATCGTGAGGTTATTATTTTATAATAAATCCGCGATCAACTAAATTGTATAAAATGACGTCCAAGACAATACTATGATTTTCGAATTCTGAACGTCATCAAACATGCTTCGTCAAATATTAAAGGTCAATTTGTGTCTGTGTTTGGAAATAAGTATAATAATAGCTAAAATTAATTGTACTTTCAACAAACTCATTAGAGGGAAATGTAACGTGAATGGGACTTCATTTCCTCAATGAATGACAAGGAATCCAGAAATCGTTAGTTCCAATGTATTCAAAAAGATCTTAAATAAATCCTGAATGCAAAAAATATATAAATAAAAGAAAAGCCTTGAACTATGAATCAAATGTTCTCAGTCAAAGAAAAGGTCAAGAAACACTTTTAAGTGTTTAAAATTACCATTACAATAAAAAAAACTATAAAGATACTTTTTTAATGAATATTATATTGTTGGTTTTATAATCTGATTAAAATTACCCACTCATTTCCAGTATTTATGACACATTTCGGCAATTCAGCACAAGAACTTGGAGAGCAAATGAGGTTGATATAATATAATTATGACATGTTTTGGCACTCATTTATAAATGGGCTCCTTGACAATTACAATGATGGATGGACTTCCTTATCTTACTGCATCACTTGTACTCTGTTGCATTTCCTCTACCTGATTTAATTATAATCAAATTATTCTTATAGTTTTAGTAATGAACAGACAAGTAAACAGGTTCATGCATTATCACTTGGAGTACGTCGACATCACAGCATGTATCATAGACTAACGACCAAGAGATGAAGATACAGAACCAATACTCCTTGATATTTAGGAGTTTCGTACAGTTCTCGGAAATATCGTCAATTGGTTAAGGTGGACCAATCGATACTGTTAACATCGCTAAAAGATCGTCCGGTCATCGTAACAGGAATATAAATTGTTTTTAGTCCCTTCTATCATACATATCATTTTCGTCCATTATTATATTATTGTACATCAACCAGCACATTATGACATATTTGGGCTGTCTAATTGTGTGGAATAACTTATCAAGATTTAATAATTCGTTGTAAATGAAATACATATTTGTAAGCATATATTTTTTTATGATAGATAGAATCGATAGCTTTATGCTATTCGACTGATAAATTGGCTCTATTTTTTTCATTATAAAATGTAAGTATTATTTGTTAACTGTGCACAAAGCCACATTCTGTAATCCCATTTCTTTGCCATTTTTAAAAAGAGGAATTAAAGGACCAAAGATAAAAGGTAAAAGTTTATGGAAAAGCATCACAAGATTATAGAACTCAAGATATCCGTTCATGTATGCAATTAAGTACAAAATATAAAATATGTATGTAAAAGATGGTACAAATATTTTTTGTAAGGAACAATGTGAATATCACTTATTATATTAACTCCTTAATATATATGGTACACCCAAAAAGTATTACAAGGGAACTATATATATATATATATTTGGATTTTGAATATTTATTAGAAACATATGTAAGATGTGGATTTTGTCTTTCTGGCATTTATACCATATTATATCTATTAAATATATTTAATATTTGCACTGTTGATGTGGGTGGGCTAAAACCTGAGATTGCCATATTTTAAGATGAAATTGACTGAATGTCGATTTTAAAATATTTGAACTACCGCTAGCCTAAGGAATAATGAAGCAGGGTTAAGTAGACTTCTTAGTCCAAAGAATTCTGCTTTAAATTCTTAAACTTTTGTTGGTATTTTTTATTTTTGGTAAGAATGCCATTGATAAGCCTTTCAAGATCACTTCTAGCATACATTATTTTGTATAACCTCAATAAACCCGTTTGCAACTCAAGAAGTTGAATACAAATTATTTTAAACAAAAATATGGTGAGAATTAAAACGTAATTTTAGAAGAAAAGGAGAAAGCAAAACATGTATCAAGCCATTTACTTTGTTCAATAAACAGCCTCTATATTAAGAGGAACACTGTGATATAAATGTTGTCGTGCTCTGACAACTATTAAATGTTTTGCCTGGAATTATGTTGTATTTGTTGACTGCGTGTCTATGTGGTTTCAAAATGTGAGTGTGTGAGATAGTTGTTCTCCGAGTAGTTGTTCTAATATTTCAGATGAAAAGATGAACAAATTTTCTGTTTCAAATAGTTGAATTCGTGTATTGTAAATCAATGCAAGTTATATATTCTTGACTGTTTTGTCTTTTAATGCACACAGCCTTAAGTCGAGAGTCCATATCCCTCCAACCTTCGACAACAAACGTTCATATTCACCAGGTCGGAAATATTGCTGACATGTCCGTCATCTTATTTTTGTCAGTATATTGTGCATGTCCTGTAGTACTCACATGTGCTTGAGCAAATGAAAAATATCTCTTATTATGAGTTCAACATTGATAATATAATAGGCTTTCCAAAAGAAGCAATCAATCGTAATTTTTATTTTGACCCGCAGAATATGAATGCGTGTTATCATGGGTGTCGACTGAAAACCCTGATGTCGCAGTGATATGAAAATCAAAATGCTCTCGTCTTTGTATGCTTTATTACAGAGAATACATTTGTAATATCATATTACTGTTGTTTTGGCAACATTCAATACTGTGTTAAAATATTTCTTCTTTATATGGGTTTAGCTTTTTTATTCCTTTTATTGCCAACAACTATGAAATTAAAAGAAAAGTCTATGAATTCCGTTATGGTATACACTATAGACCTGTAGAAGTTTCATTTTGACTGTTGGTTGGTGAATGGCTGTATGCCACATCTTCTATTTTTATATTGTTCTTTATCGCCATGTTTTCATTTGCGTTTAATTTTGTTTAAATCTTATTTATTATTTCGATTGTAGTCATTTTATCATTTATAAAATTTGTCATAAACTTTTAATGCATTTTTATTTGAATTCTCAGTTTTTTGGGGTGTATTTCTAGGTCACTGAATTAATATTGTATCATCACAACAAATTAATAAAAGCCAAGTAATCTTTGCTGAGATTTGCTGTTATTCCTAAAGTTTCCAATTGTATTGAAATATTCATATAATTAAGATATCATAAGTATGATTACGAAGTATGAATAGTTGAAAAACTATACAAGAATTTTCATTAAATGTGTTCCATTATTTCCAAATAATGATGATATACTGCCGTGTTATGATTATTTAGTACCTCTCACTTTTTTCCATTGTCATATGAACAAATCAAAAAGATTTGTACATTGTTACTTTAATATTCATCCACCGTTCATCTAATCATCTCTCAGGGTTTTCATTATAGGGTCCTGTACAATAGGCATATCTGAAGCATACATGGTGTATATATTGTTTCATTTAATGTGTATATGAAGCGATGTTTTTCGTGAAAACGACTGAACTAATGTAATAAATGATATGGACAGTTTTTAGTCATTTTATTTCACACAGAGCTACACATCATAAAAACTTCAAAAGAGAATGTTACAAAGAATAACAATACTAAGTCAACGAAGACGATATATGAGGAGATATACAAAGTAAACTCGAGAGAAGAAAGTTTCTTGAACGTTCTGGAGATTTGTTTTGCAAAAAAAATACAAATTGAGGTACGAAACATTTCCCGAAACGAAGTCGAGGGAAATTTAGCCCCGTGACTTGTATTTATCGCAAATATCCCGACACAACATGATAAATACATTGTATATGTCTAATTCTAGCGAATGTCCGAATATTAAAACGCATTTATGATTAAGATTTTTTGGCAAACACCATGGAGCTAATACCACGCTAATTGTAAACAATGTTGTATTTGTTAAATATATCACGTTCCTCGACCAATCAAAAATCAGTATTTTGACATAAGGTAGAATTAATGTAGGAAACACATGCCCCCGATGAAGGGATATTTTGATCTTCTTTAAACCAACCAATCTATATAATTAAAATGTGAAGTGAATAAAGAACAGATAAAGTGAATTGAATACAGGACTAGAAAGACCAATTCAAACAAGTGAATGACTTTAGAATGTGAAGTGAATAAAGAACAGATAAAGTAAACTTAATACAGGATTAGAATGGCCAATTCAAACAAGTGAATGACTTTAATACATATCCGATATAAAACTGATTAATGCCTGGTACATGGCCTTACTCCTTTAGGAGCTACTTGAGTCTAGGATTCTTCTATGATACCTATCCGATATAAAACTGATTAATCCCTGGTACCTGACCTTACTCCTATTTGTTAAGGAACTACTTGAGTCTAGGATTCTTCAATGATACCAGTCAGATAGAAAACTGATTAATCCCTGGTACCTGGCCTTACTCCTATTTGTTAAGAAGCTATTTGAGTCTAGGATTCTTCTATGATACCAATCTGATAGAAAACTGATTAATCCCTGGTATCTTGCCTCTTATTTTGTAAAGGAGATGGAGGGATCCAGGATTCTTTCTTTTTTGTTTCCTTTTTTTGAATTCTTGTTTGTCTTGTCTTTGTAGACTCTGCCTTTTAGAGATGTCGCATCAGTATTTCACACTGATCATTAAACACTTCGTATAAAATTCGGAGAATCATTAAAAATTAATCTGAATTATTGAACGAGATATTTTCCGACCTCAAAGTCTGACATGGAGACTTTACTCCTTGAAATTTAAATACAACATATAACAATCAACATTAAAAAACCTTTTTTTATAATTACAGCAAAAGTAACGTAAGGGATTCTATACAAACGATATAAAATAGCCATTCTGTTACTGCAAAGTACCATACATCTGCATCGACAAATGGACGTCAAAAACCCAAACAAAAAAAAACAAAAAAAAAAAAAAAAAACAAAAAAAAAAAAAAAAAAAACAAAAAAAAAAAAAAAAAAAAAAAAAAAAAAAAAAAAAAAAAAAAAAAAAAAAAAAAAAAAAAAAAACAAAACAAAAAAAAAACCAGTTTTTATGCCTTGACTACAACGTCGTCAACCAATGTATATATACGAGTGACAACACAGCTTAAACAGTTTATGGGTTGCAAACACCATAGTTTCAATCATACACTCCACATTGATGTCGTAAATGCTTTTCCATGCAGTAAAAATCTTTTCCTTCAGGGACCGTATTTATAAAGCTACTTTATATGATTTTGCTGAGGAAACACTTCAGTTTTACTTTCTGTCTTGTAGAATTTTTTTTGTAATTTCAAATCTTTAACTAAGAAATATTGTACTTTTTTGTCAAGAAGAAGAACCTGATGAGTTGTCCAATAGACAGTCTACAATAGACAGCTATAATTTTTCAACTCTTTAAACCAGTTTGCCACACAACCTTATTAAGGAAAAGTTTTCATATCTAATCAGTTATTCATTAAAAAATCTGGTTGTTCTTGCATATGCTGCAATAAATATAATTCTTAATTTAGCGAAAAAAAAAAATCGGATAATAAATATACTTGTTGGAAATCATCTGACATGATTTCAGTGGGTGAATTTCTTCTTGATAATATTTATGTACGATTTGTCTCATTCTATCGACAGATAGTTGGCATACTAATGGGCACAACAACACTCCTCTCATTGCAGATTTATTTTTATATTGTTATGAGTGACAGTTTTACATTTGTATTACAAAAAACAGAAAGACCCTTAAAAACAGGAGATTATTTGGACAAGTTTAAGAATACTTAGATATCTGGATGATGTTTTAGCTTTTTTTTAAATTTGCAAAAGAAATTTATCCTAAAAACTTTCCTTAAATAAATCTGATATCACTAATGGTCGTAATCCCTTTTTAGCCTCCTTCGTATGGGATTATCATTTCACAACTAGTTCGGTTTGCCCGTGTATGTACTAAAGTTTCTAACTTTAATGATTGCAACCTACATCTTACTGGTAAAATTTTGCAGCAAGAATACAGATTTTACAAACTTCACAATACTTTTATACAAATGCAGAATTTTGAAACGAAAAGGGTTATCACATCACAGACTGAAAATGATATATGAATACCACTTTAGAATTTTATACTTATCTAAAGATTAAGAAATATTTGTCAAATGAATACTCACGTATAAATAAATACGTGCCCAGATTTACCTATATTTAACTTTCTACAATGAGGCACGGAGTATGCGATCCAATCTTGCTGAAGGTTTTTTTTTATTAAGAAGTTCAATACTTATACATTCCTGCAAAGATATTTAAGACAAACAACAACAATAAGGGAAAACGTATTATACTTTCAAAACAACCATATATATTTAAAAGATAGAATATGGAATATATGCCAGAAAATACGAACCTAATCTTACATGGGTTAATAACAAATTTTCAAAAGCCAAATTTAATTGTGTGTACAGCGTTTTTCTGGATTTACCATCATCAGATACTATAGGGACCAAAAATAGAAAGATCATTTTAACTTAAAAAATTCTAGTTACATTCTTGGACCAAATTATGTAATATACAGTTCATTACGTAATTGATGAACGACAATAAGCCAATTTAATGGTATTAATTTTATTTATTCAGGTGAACATGGTGAAACAGACGCACCTCCCACTGATCTGACCAATGACACAATATCAGACACAACTGTCAGCTCAACCGGTAAGTATTGAATTTGTTTTTGATCGTGATCGAACCCACGACCTTCCACACTCGAGGCGAGTACGCTAACCATTACAGCAATAGAGCGGTTATTTTCAATAAAGGGGGCGAGCACAATATACAGGTATTTTGTGTATTATTGTTTATCAAATGGGGCTAATTATTTACAAACGGCTCACTAAACACTAAGCTTTGAATCTGTTAACCTCTTACGACTTTATCCCAAAAATTGCGGAAAAATGACCATTAAGTATAAAAACTGAATAATTTTTATGCCCCGCCTGCAAGGCAGGTCGGGCATATAGTTCTTCGGTCTGTGGGTCCGTCCGTCCGTCCGTCCGTCCGTACGTCCGTCCCAAAAGGTTAAGGAT
>JAULBM010000013.1:2132823-2148244 GCA_032357055.1 Geukensia granosissima
TTCTGTACAATATACAAAAAGTTTAAACCAAAAAACGTCGACAATCTTGCCAGACAACTGATTTAAGTTTATGTAACAAAAGACAGAAAACAAGTATTCCAACAATTATTTATTTAAGTCTTTGTTGCTAGTGCTACGCCCCCTTATGGGTCACACCAATTTGGTATTATATTTTACTACGTATGTCGCCTCTATGTTGATTGGAATCGGGCCATTCGCGTACAAGTCTCGCTGTTGAAAAACCTACTCTGAGGCCTACTCTTTTTGTAAAACGAAATTTTGAAACGGTGTTCGATTTATTATCATGAGTTTTCGTTAAATCTTGATTTGTGGTTTAAAACATTATTGTGATCCTTATATGACATGCTCCTTGTTCAATATTCGACATTTTAAACTGCAGCGAATTTTCTGGGAAATTACCATTCTTTGTTCTTCAATTTCGATTTTGCCGGTTTCGTCGTCAGCCATTTTTGACGCACCAATATCTTAACTCCAACACAGAAGAGTAATGATATACAAATTCTTCTCGTCTAAATTTTACTATATCTTGCATCAAAATAATTTAGTTAACTATGAATAAACAAAAATATGTAATTTGTAATTTTTAATTATTATAAGATAAAGACCAGGGAATATCTTTAATATATAAATTGATATTTCGTCTATAAGCTAAGGGAGGTAATAACTTCTTATCGACTGGCCATTTGCAACAAGCCAAAAAGGTCACGGAATCGGGACACTGGCTACCCAAATGACGGGTGGAATGTCCATTTTACGGAATGTGGTATGATGATATATTGTACCATGTAACTCGACGACTGTGGCCTGCGGAAAACAGGTTTGCTTTCTTCCATATTTGTGTACATTTTAAATTGTTTTCCCCGTTCTTTTTAATTTTTATATCATATTTGATTATGATATGAATAGATAATGTGAATTCTAGTTTTACATATTTATAAATGTGTTATGTGTTATGTTGCAAGTAAGGGATTAAAAAACTAATAAAGGCTGATTTTAAAGAGGATTTTTTTCAAAGTAAATCATGCATGTTTAGTCATCTGTTTATTTACTCTTAGAAAAGAAGAAATATTAATTTGAAAAAAAAAATTATTACATCAATAAATCTGCTATATACAGTCAGAGATTATATGTCTCTGATACTGTCATAAACATGTGTAATAGACGAGGCTTATTAGATGTTTCAGAAAATACCATAATTTCAATAGTTTAGTAAAATACAAAATAAAAGTACTATTTAGCAATATCATAGTATATATTTAGTTCTTTTTTTTCTTCTATAACTGTACAATAAGTTTTCTAGTTAATACAATTTTGTATTTATTTTGAATATATCGGCGCTTGATCCTATGACTACAACTATGTCTCAGAGTTGACTTATTTTTCACGTTCTTGTTATTTTATTCTCGGTTATTCTTATTATCATTTTTTGAAGTGAGATATATATTTAAAATAATAAAACAAAACTACACTTTTAAAATTGGACTGCAACAATATTATTTGTTTCTCTGGATGTTAATGTTAAACCCGTAATTGTAATCCAGTATATGTAGTGTGGTCAGTATTGAGCTTTACAGACGAATGAGGTTTGAATTTATTATATCCTTAGATATAAAATTTATTGAATAAGTTTATGTCTACGAAAGAGACTTACTCAACAGTGCAAATATTAAATCCAACTCGATTTTAAATAAACTTTTGATATATTTTTTTAAAAACCCTCTTCGAGCACCCCAATCGTCTGCTCTTTCATATCTTATGTCTGCATGTCAGACTACACCAATGCATGTCAGTGACATTTATTCATGTGACGCTGCACAATTTTCTAGGTTAAAGTTTATTGTCGCTGTACAAATGTGCATATACATGCATATAGTGTGCATATGGTAATCGTAGACAGGGAAGATTTACCTTCACCGAGATAACTTTTCTCGTTGTGTATTACTAATTTATGATGTAAAATATAGGAAATATTAGCAATATTTTGGAATAATTTGATCACATACATTGTCTGTTTATTTGATATTCATCCATTTCAAATACGAAACCACATACAAACGATTTTTTTTATTTATATAGTGTTTTGTGTATTTGTTTACTGTTGATATTTATACAAGTGTTGTGCAGTATTTGCATTGTGGGAATTTGTTGTGGCGCATTCTTTTTAACATGATATAGAGGGTAACGAGGAGTGGGTTGCTTCCGTATTAGTGTCGTTATATTACTTTTTGTAAGGATTTCCGTGGTTGGAAACATGCGTCTGCACGTGGATGGTTTGGAAAAGATGGAACTTCGTGAATTTGAACAATTTTACTTCCATTCCACACAGACATTACTGGAATATTTAAATTGCATACACATGTGTTGTACCCCATACGCATACATGTATGTTTTGTCATGTTATATATATAAAGGAATATTTAAAAACTGTAGAGATTCATTTTTACACAAACCTCTTTACAGTTTATCATATTCTTACGGGACACGATTGATTGATTGTGTTACAGTTATATTATGCTTGTGGACAATATTTGTCCAAGAACAGACACCAAAATATAATTTATGAAGTATGAATATATTTGGTATGACGATCTATAAGCGATATTGGTAATATTCCTAATTTTTAAAATGTTCCAATTTCAAGATAGCAGACTTCCAACGATCTTGGTTAGGTTGAAGTTCCGTGTGTAAGAATAATTGTGATTAAAAAAACTTTGGGGGGTTTAGGTGTAGTGTAAATTTATAATTTTTTTTATATTTTACCAGTTTTAATTGATTGGCAGTTGAAAACTTTAAAAAAAAAACTTTTTGTGTGTAAACTAAATCATTTTTTTAAATATTAATTGAAATAATGATAATAATAAACAAATTTCATGGCAAAAATGGTCTACAAAGAAAAATCCACAGCAGTACACGCACATGTCTATCTGTGTAGGTTAGTAGAACAGGGATGGGTGAGAGAGATAACCAGTCTGTGACAATGGACACACCTAACTTTTAATTAGCACTGAATGAGAAAAGGAGGGGTTTATTGTAGGTAAATTATATGAACAAGCAGGACATTTAAAAAAATATAATTTCATGCTTTGACTGAAAAGTTCCACCGAAACAATTATTTTTTGCATAAAATTATTTTTATAGTCATAATGGTGTTGTCGGCTACTTGTATTTAAAGGCCATTTTAGTTTCATCACACGACTCATCAAATCTTTAAGAGTTTCAAAAATTTTGCACCAATAAATCGCTACCGCAAAATTTATTTGTTATGTCCAGCTGATTGGGAGGCAACCAATCTAGTTCCTTACCCCTTTGTTTTCTTCCAAATTCTTGCAAAATCTCCAATACTGATATCAATCCACTTCTTGAATTTGTAAGGTTTCTATGGCGTCTTCCAAAAATAAATGTTATAAATAATAAGCAACAATTTCAAAATTGAAAAAAAATTAAAAGACCAAAGATTGACCATTAACTATATTTTCTATCAGTAAAAAAAATACATTGTGGCAATATAGGGATCTTTATGACAGGGCCATTAATTAATCCTGTTGATCATTAATCTACTATTTCATATTTATTAGAATTTATAAAGTGAACAATTCCAAAGAAAATTACAGTATTTATTAATCTTCTTTATTTTTTCCTTAAAATTAAAAAAGGTTGAAATATGATTTTGTAATTATACAGGAAGCCTTTTTACATTAAATACGCCAGGGTAAACGAGAAAGGAAAGTTCTTTTGTTTGATTTTAATATGAATTGTCTTTTTAAAATAGTATAATTAATTATTGATAAAAACAAAACAAATAAACGTTGCTCTACAGGCTTATGGACATTTTGTTCCATTTAGTTATTTTTTCCGCTTTGCACAGTATCTGAGTGTGAATCCCCATCATTATAATTATATTGTCTCATAAATTCGTCCATGTGAGGTCCATTCAATGCATCGTAGATAAATTTTTATTGCTTAAGCCGAAGAAAACAAAACTTGTTTTCAGACTTATGAAAATTATTTCCCATTATTTTTTTCTTCCCACTGCTTCTGAAGTGGCTTTATTAACACCGAGTAAGCATTACTGGCAAAACAACTTTGACCTGGGAATTCTTTATCTATACTGTTTATTTTTGCTAATCAGTCCTTTGTCTTTATACATGTATCTTATTATATTTAATATTCTGTATTTTATTTTGCCTAACTTGAACTTACGTTACGAGAGAAGTATAAAATATCAATAAGAATGTTTGAAAATTTCATTATTTTGTACACGGTACAAAGTTGGGAAGGGCGGACCCCTTTATGAGTTTCATACAAGCTTCGATTTATTCGGTCTCTGAAAGAGTACCTGGCTGCAAAGGTAATGAAATATGCATTGTACAAAATATAGACAAAAGGAAGTAATTTACCTGCAGTATTATTATATTAACGTAATATTTCAGTTTTAGACTTGTCTTACACTGCAAGTTTGTGATTTATTTTTGGTTGTTCAGAGCCCATGTTTCTATCTGTTTTTTTATATATTTTTTTCAAGTTTTGTTATAGATTTGGCAAGGTCTCCATGACATTTTTTAAATGACCTCTTAATTTTATATGCATAGCTAGTATACAAACATAATATTATGTTCAAAGAACAAGATTAATTTTGACATGAAGCTTTAAATCCACAGAAGAAAGCAAAAGATTTTCTGTTTTACAGTGGTCTGCTATTAAATCCGACTTGTCCATCAAACATTAAAATGTTGTGTGATTGGAAGCATCTATATTCAGAAGAAAATGTCATCTGTACCACGTTAACATCGAGCTTATACATTTGTTTCTTTGGTTTGGAAATATAGAGTTAAAACCTCAATTCCTCTTAAATTCAACGTTGTAATGTAAGTTTCTTGAGCTTAGTCTCTCGTGTTTTGGCTGTTTATTCTTAAAGTAATAACAAAATCTGTAAAGAGAAGTTAGAAAGAGATTTATCTGTCTTACCGGCAACCGAATTGGGTGTTGAGAATATTTCAGGTGTTTGCCCTGTCCTCATGTGAAAATTGTGTGTTTTTGTGAAAAATTTTAAGTTCTGACAATGTCTAAATTTTTGCATTTCTGGAACCTTCAGGATTATTTTTACCGACATTTCGTATAAATATATACCAATAGATATAAAATCTATTAAAATAACTGTCATTTTATAAAATTCATAAATCCTTTGAACAAACAGATATAATGGAAAGCGACAATATTTTCCAATTTTCAAAATGAGTGGAGAAAATATACAAAAGTTACCGGAAGTTTTTGTACATTATATTTTTATAAGAATAATGAAGATTGCCTCAAAGGATTTTTCAAAAATTAGTAAAACGTGAGAGACTCAGTTCATGAAACCTACATTAACAAAGATCAGCTAAGATGACCATATATGTTTGCCGAGTGTTAGGGAGATCACTCGTCCATGGGTACCTGATACCGCGATGCACGTGTGGTTTGGCATAACCGTTTCATTTTTTTTATTACGAAGTCGTATGCAGAACCAGATAAAAACTTGAAGAGAAATATCTTCGATGTTAAATTATTGTGTACGAGGATTATTTAAAAAAAGGTCAGTTATAGAATTACCCACAACAAAATATATAAGTATACGTCAATAAATGTCAAAAGTATATGTTTGACCACAAAAAACTTGTTTCTAAGAGAAAATGGGATGTGCTTGGAGTTCATTTGAAAATATACACAGAAAAAGAACTTAAGCCATAATATAATAGAATAACTGTCCACTTCCTCCATTATAAAGCCGTACAAAGCCAGCTTTTATATGTGGTGGGTTATGTTACTATTCCAACGTCATACATAAACTGCATGAAAGTAACATTAAAGGAGATTCGGACCTTGTTAAAATCAAACCAATGTCTATGGTGAAATATTTTTCCCAGACTAACAGTCCAAAAAGATTAAGATATTTCTATTGTACTATTGGCATAACATCTCCCTGTCTCTCGTATGTTTTTTTTTTTTTTTTTGTTTGATTTTTTTGGCCTTGCTGTTTTGAAGAGTATGGGCTCTCATCGCAGTCCAGGAAATGCATATATGATTGCTTTCCCTTCCGGAACACCTTAGCTCGTTACTGATTCTGTAGGGTTCGTGTTGCCTAGGCTCTAGTTTTCTATGCAGTAGTTTGTCTTCTGTTTTCTTTCAATGGTTTGCCTGGCTTAATATTTTCGAATTCTCCTTTTTCAAACAAATGTTAAAGTCAATTTCATTAATTTAAAAAATGAGTTGATTGATTGAATATTGCCGCTTACCTCCAGCGGCAAATATTTCATGCATGTTCAGAACTTTACGTATTAGCTCGGTCAAATGTAATATTCTGATTCCGGTCCGACCAGCCAGTTTTTTTTTAATGCTACGTGCTTTCCCGAGAAGCAGCAAACATACCGATATAACTTTAGTGTTTTTATTCGACCGCAAAAATTGTGGTCATATTTATATGACACTTCGCTGTAGTTGGTGGCGTAAGCATCTGTAGACAGGTTGGTTTCCGCACGGTAACTTTAGTTCTTGTTAATCAATATTTTGGGAATATTGATTTTTATACGACCGCAAATTATGTTATGGGCATGTGGCGTCGCCCTAATTTTTGAAACTTTTTTTTATTTCTCATCCGATTTTGATGGGGGTTTTTTCCAAATGATTCCTTTTGAAAAATGCAACAAAAGTTACTCCAAGCATTTTTTGTAAAATTTACCCTTTTTAAAAGGGGTCAAAGTGTTTAAAAAATCCGATTTTGCAGGAGGTAAGAAATTTTTATTTTTCATCCGATTTTGATGGTTTTTTTTTTTCATTTGATATCCTCTCAATGATAGCTTTTAGTAGTACGTCAACGGATTTTCTCTATCTCTTACCGTTTTCGAGCTAAAAGGGGTCAAAGTAGTGGGGGAATTCAATTTCGTATAATATGGAATTTTTTTTATTTTTAATGCGATTTTGATGGGGTTTTCTCCAAATGATTCCTCATAAAAATGCAACAAAAGTTACTCCAAGCATTTTTTATAGCTTCTTCAGATTTTTGTATAAAAGGGGTCAAAGGGTTAAAAATGTGATTTTGCAGGAGATGAGAAATTTTTATTTTCATCCGATTTTGATTGTTTTTTTTTTTTCATTTGATTCCTCTCAATGAGAGCTTTCAGTGGTATGTCAACGGATTTTCTCTATCTCTTCCCGTTTTCGAGCTAAAAGGGGTCAAAGTAGTGGGGGGAGGGGGAATTCAATTTCGTATAATATGGAAATATTTCATTTTTAATACGATTTTGATGGTGTTTTTTCAAAATGATTTATTATGAAAAAATTTAAAAAGTGACACCAGTTTTGAGGATAATTTGAGTCAAAATGATCTTTTATCCAGTCATATCACTGTGTCCAGTATTTTACTGTGTCCAGCACTTTACTGTGTTCAGCTCTATACTGTGTCCAACACATTACTGTGTCTAACATTATACTGTGTCCACACTTACCCAAAGGTTCATTTGTTCACCTTCCACCTGTCAACATACTGTGGTCGTATCATGCTGCGCTTGCGAAGCTCCTAAGTTGGTACTAGGTAAAGGTTGTTATTGAGCCCACAATGTGCCACGTGCTAAATTTTGAAACTAGTTATTTTTCTCATCCGATGTTTTTTTCCCATGATTCCTTGTGTAAAATGCAACAAAAGTTACTCCAACAATTTTTTACCGATTTTTGTACAAAAGAGGCCAATGGGTTAAAAATGTGGTTTTGTAGGAGATGAGAAAATTTCATTCTTTCATCTAATTTTGATGGTGTTTTTTTGTGCGATTTGATTTCTCTCAATGAGTATGTCAAAGTAGTATGTCAACGAATTTTCTCTATCTTTAACCGTTTTTTATAGCTAAAAGGGTTTAAAATGGGGGGATTCAATTTCGTATAATACTAGTATTGAACAAAATATTTTTCATCCGATGTTTTTTTATATTGATTTTTCTCAATGAGAACTTTCAGGAGTATCTCATTGAATATTCTCATTACCGTCTTCAAGATAAAGGAGGTCAGATTGGGCAAAACCAGTTTGGCAAGATAAGGGTTTTTTTAATTTTCATCTGATTTGGTCATTTTTATTTTCATCGGGTTTTTCTAAATCATTCCTTATGAACAATGCATAAAAACGCCAGTTTTTAGGAGACTGCCTACTGAGGGTCAAAATTTTCACTGATTCAGCCATATGACTGTGTCCAGCACATATTTGTGTTCAGCTAAATACTGTCCACAAATACCAAACTGTTCATTTGTTCACCTTTCACATGTCAACTTGCTGTGGGCGTATTCGACCTCCACCTACACCCCTCCACCCTTCGCCTGCTAGGTTAATAGGTTAATGAGTTTGTTCTAATCTTACAGAAACTTTAGTTTGAAAACTTTAATAGAAAAGTAAACTGTTTAAGTATCACACGTTTTAACAAGGAATTGCAATTAATTCAGTTATAAGGGAAGTCGAATTTGAATGCTAATTTAAACGCGGTCTGCTCGAATACAAGTATTCTGAAACTTGTTTTTCTTTGCATGGTAAGACACTGACTATTTGATTTTTTTAAAATGGGGGATTCATATCAGTCATATTGTAATTTTTACTTGCATTTTGGGTTTACAAAGTTGGTTTTTGTTTTGTCAAAATTCATGGTAAGAATTTGAAATCCTCCCCAGAACTCAAACGGCTAGAACCTTGAATAAAACAGACGAAACACGACAGAAACTAACAACACAAAAACGACCATTTACATGAACAATACAAACCCGCATGCGAAGAAATGTGAGCAGTTCCTGACACACGCTGCATTAGCCTTTATCAAATTCAATCACAGTTCGAGGTACTTAGAAGGAAGACCCTGCATGGGTATTTGGTTTATTGCGGTCGTATAATGTTATGGGTCTGTTGTCGGCATCGTCCCTCCGTAGATAGTTGGGTTCAAGACGCATACATATGTCCATAACCATTTTTATTGCATTTTACTCGTTCAAATAGCAAAATTTATCTTTCTTCGAATTTTACCCGGGCCTCCTACCTCTAACCTCCAACAAGGGATTTACTTTAAAAATTCAAGAAATTCATCAGCTCGCTTCAAGAGCTAATGCAACGAAATGGATGGCGTTTTGTCTATAACACTATGACTCTCTGTTAAGAAGAGACCACAAACTTTCCAAAGGTATTATACTTTACTATGATCGACTCTCTGTTCAAGTGCTATTTTCTACAATTCTTAAAATTTTACGTTTTTCGTTTTGGCAGTACACTTTTCTACATGAGCGAAGATTTTCTGTAAATAAGTATTATTTAGAACAATTCTTACCTTTCTGTATTGCAATTATGGCCGTGGATATAGGTATGCGTCCGGTATCGGATATTTCTACTGTACTGATGCAGTTTATTTTAAAATTATAATGACTGTCATTTGGTGGATGGTTGTCTCATGGACAATAATGCCACATCTCCTATTTTTATGCTTTTTTCGCATATAACCTCTAACTTTTCATTGTAATATGTTTTTCAAAAGAATTAATATTCATCTCACTGAGAACTTTGCAGTGTGGCAATGAATTTTCTCTAGCTGTGTTTAACAGTTTTCCAAATAAAAGGGGTCAAAGTAATTGAAATACTAAATTTTTCAGAATAGGGATTTTTTTTTAAATCAGATTTTTATGGCGTTTGTTTTAAATGACTTCTTGTCAGAAAGA
The DNA here is from genome assembly GCA_032357055.1 of Geukensia granosissima. Lineage (NCBI taxonomy): Eukaryota > Metazoa > Mollusca > Bivalvia > Mytilida > Mytilidae > Geukensia > Geukensia granosissima. The sequence continues at coordinate 2,142,556 of JAULBM010000013.1, forward strand.
AACAAAAGTTACTCTAAGGAAATTGCGTGGTATTATAGTCTGGTGTTGTCGGCGGTGTCGGTGGTGTTTGCGTCTGTAGACAGTTTGGTTTCCGCACGTAACTTTTGTTCTAGTTAACTGATTATTTTTATATATTGGGACACTGATTTTTGTTACTAGATAAGGGCCGGTTGGTATGGTTTTGAATGATCTAGCCCCATCCGATTTTTTAGGGGGGGGACTTAAAAAGGTTTTTCTTATCTAATGTAAGTCATATATTTCTTGTCTGATTTTGATCGTTTTGTGTTCTCCACGACTTTAGCCATCTTAATGAATAATGAGCCACATACGCAATGACCGATTTCTTACGGTGTTTCAGATATACGGGGCCAAAAATGGCAGCGCCCTAATGTTTTAACCTTTTTAATTCATTAGATTTTTGTTGGGTTTTTATGCGACTCCTTATGAAAGTTGCAACAAAAGTTACTCCAAACATTTTTATAGCATTTACCGATTTTTATATAAAAGGGGTCAAAGGGTAATAGGGACACCTTCACGTGGGATGAGAAATGTTAATTTTTCATCCGATTTTGATGGATTTTAATGCATTTGATTTGACTCAATGAGAGGTTTCAGTAGTATGCCAACGAAATTTCTCGATCTCTTACCGTTTTCGAACTAAAAGTGGTCAAAGTGGTGGCCGGTGGGGGTGGGGGTTAAATTTCGCATAATGTTGTTAAGAGATTTATCGAAGAGCTATCGTATGATCAAGTATCAGTGACTCATCAGTGTGATTTTGACCCTCTATAACTTCCATCTCTATCTACCTACGCATAAATCGGGCCGGTTATTTAGCGCAATAATATATTAGATCGCTTTAAGATGTACATTTTCAGTATTTATTTAAATGTTAGCGGCATATTAAAATCATTTACTGTGAACGAAACCTATTGACAATTATATTACGTGCATACAATAGTTCATAGGAAAGTCCATGACATGAGCGACTTTGATTGGTCGATATATTATCGTTAGGCGTTCCCAAATAGGGATATTTTAATGCTTGTCAGCCAATTGACAGGGGCTTACCCCGGAAAACCTTAGATCAACAAGTGAAATTACTAATAGAAATCTCTATAATATTGTTAAGCTGTTTTGAAATTTAAACGAATATCCATGAATTGTTGTTGTAAGTGGTGGATTAATGTCAATATTTAAAAAAAAATTGAATCGATTCTGCATCATCACATTATAAGAACACACCAAAATGTGCACAGAAGTTTAAAGCATTTCCCGGTCGATTCTTCATATTAAATAAATAATTAAAATGAAGGTTCTAACAGTCAAAATAGTAAGGTAGATGGAATTGAATATTCCCCCCGATCTTTTAATTAACTTTGAAATTAAAATGCAAATGTAAACTTACTCTGGACTTCTATAACACATGTGTGTTATAGTAGTCTCAGACTTACTCAAAAGAATGTTGTCAATCATTGAGAAAGATTTAATTTATTTTTCCATGATTATAATTTGAATTTGCAAACCCCATTTTACATCAGATACTGCCAAACCTTAAAATCGCATTTAAATCGGGCGTATGACAGTTCCAAGACCGCTATCTTTTTCTTATATAATTTTATAACGCAGGTATATTAGTACTTTCATAACAAAAAACGTAAAACGTCGCTTGCAACAGACGAATTCCTGTGGGATGTTACGTTGACAAAACAAAATATTCTACAGGGAATGGTGTGAACAAATCTGGCTTACACAAGATATATTTTTCCTTGGAACAGGCCTTTCAGAAAATTCTTGAAAAGGGAAAAAAATGCTCAGAAAAGGGTAAAAAATTCACGTAATCATCCACTAAATTCCCAAAAAAAAGGAATGCCACGTTTTTAGAAACCGTTGGCGACATGGCCGTCCTATCTTTCGGTCCAAGAGTTCCATTTTAAAGTAAACCGATTGAATGCATTACCATTGATACGGCTAATAATAATAATAATAATAATAATAATAATAATAATAATAATATAATATTATTATTATTATTATTATTATTATTATAAAATTGATTTATTATCAGCTATTTCAGCTAATTTAATCAGTTGTATCATTATTAAAAAGAATGTACTGTCAATCATTTTGTTTTTTCTAGATAAATGAGAACTAGATAAAGAAGGACAATCTTAAAAATCGTAAATTCATTGACATATACCTGAAAGCTCTCATTGTGACAACTCTTATGAAAAACTAGAGGTACTTTGACCTGTTAGGCCACTAAAGACTCAGCCGCTCCCCATTTGAGTATAATGGTTAATGTGTTTCTATAACGTTCAACTATTCATAAAATCTGAAAAATTACAAACTGCAACCAAAATTAGAGTTTCACATCTTTAAAATATACAATACAATACAAATGCTTTATTGCCAATCAAAGGCGCCCTTTCGAGCAGATAAATCACAATATATACAATAATTGGTTATTAATTAGTATCAATCAAATAATGAACAAATAAGCAATGAACAAATAAACAATTTGATGATAAAATATAATAGTAGGATACCGTAGGTCAGGGCTATTTCCACAAGAGGGTGTATGTGTGGGATCCTATATATAATAGACATATATATAATCAGCCAGGGAGATAATTAGGATGAATTAAAAAGTGGTAAACTCTAAGTTACCGGTAATAGCTAATTCGTATTTTACTCCTTTGTTTTATATGGTTGTTCATTAAAAGGTAGAGGTTGTCAGAAACGGGGAAATTACTTACATTGTACAATGTATGTTAAAGGGCAATACAAGGTAGCCAACTGAACTGATGCAATAAAGCACTAATCTACTTTATTGACCAAGACGCTGACTGCTATATATCATCATCATTAACTGAATGGTGGGATCGTTACTGAGGCTGTACTTACTCAGATCACGTACTGGAAGTCATATAAAGTTGTGTATCGTGACATGCTTTAACTGTAACTCCCCCTCCCTCCCATGCCCACCTCTAGCAATCGCACGTCTTTTCTAAAAGATGGTCTATCAAATTGATGTAATCCGCATCGTTTTTCTATAGTTTTATGCAATCTTTAAACTGTCTTTTTGTAAATCTATTACCTTTTCCCAGTCAACTACATTCAACTGTTTACAAACATTCGAATTTCAGACTTTCCGCCTTTTCCTGAAAGCGAATGAACCAATGACATTTTAGCATTCCCTTTACTCCTAGTACATTTTATTAAATTTAACTACAAAACACTTTAATCACTAATGAATATTTTAAAAATATTTTTATTATCTGAAAAATTAAAGAATTTTTAAAAATAAATTTCATGTTAAAATTTTTTTGTCCAATTAATTTAAACCTTAATCGCAAGTCTGGAATACAGGAAATAAAAATATAATCTCTAAACAGAAAGCACACGGCATGTAAAACGAAAGATTGCCGCATGATGGATCAGAATGAATGATTTTAAACCTTTTTATCTACTTGTTTTACTTCCATTGTCTGTGATATTGTTATTTTTCAGTTTTAAAACTATCTTTTTAATCACCCTTTTAGTTGTTGCCATTGTATGGGGTATAAACTACGTTACAAATGACTTTCTGAGAAAAAGCCTTTTAAATGTTCAAAGGAATTATTTGAAACCAAATAATCTTAACGTGATAGATAGGAAAAAGAAAAAAGAACGATTAAAAACCTCGAAACGGAAACAAAACTATCATAAATTCCCAATCAATGAAGAAACAAGGGGAATAGAGATGGCAACAGTTAGACTTACACCAGGACCCAAAAAACCAAATGGATCGGTTTTGAGGAATCAGTCTTTTTCATCAAATAGTCCATACAAACGAGCATCAATTTTAAACAGTTCGAATCAGATACTTAATAATTCAGATTTTCAATCAACAAGTTCACATAGACAGGCATTAAATATATCATCACCAATTATACCAACAATCAAGCGAGCATTGGGGCTATCAGAATATATACCAAGGTATCAAGTTTGTTTTAGTGTAATTTACTCTTAAGGGGATGACCAATTAACGTGGAAAGGGTTATGGTTTTTCACACAAAAAATATTGTGATGCCCAACTTAATGAAAAAAAAATCTGGACAGGCAGGTAACAAATAAAATATTCTGAAGCCAGTTTCCCCATATAGCGTAATCTTAAATTTTGAAAAATATGTGAATAATCACTGAAAAACTAAAGCAAATTTTTCTCTCTGTTCACAGAAAAAATTTTTGTCTGAGAAAAAACCATACACCCTGAAGTTAAATGCTCATTCCCTAATTGTGTCTCAACTTTCTCCAATTATTTACATCTGTGTGTATGCTAACAATACTTCCATCATTATTCTGTATTTCTACTGGTAGACTTATTTAAATCAAATTAGTGACTGGATGATACTTTCATAAGACAGTTATTTTGTTAATCAGTTGTTTATTGCAACAATTAAAAAGGACATATGGGATTTAAAAGAGCTGTAGTATTTAAATGTGGGAGGTAATTCAGAGTGAAATTGAAAGTATAACACTACATGCAGTCATCCTATTATGTGCCTGAGGTTCATCATGACAATTGGCAAATATATCAATGTTTACACATAACTACACTTGGATTATCCAAAACACTACTAATATTTGTGAGCAATCTGGAAACATTTTCTGAGACAGACCCTCAAAATGTATTATAAATAGTTTGTAACCATTTTCCAAAAGAAAGGTTTAGGATATTTATTACTATTTTTGTTATCATTTTTTTAAAACAAAAAAGTCTACAGAAATATGAGTAACCCATTTAGTTATATAGGAAACCCCTTAAAGAGTTTGTTACCAGTTCCCAAACCTACAAGTACATGTACTTTTATCCTAGACCTTTAAGTGCTATGCTTTTTTGCCATAATGTTTTTATGATAGACTGCAGCTCTATATTTAATTTCTGATTTAACAACATTTGTGAACATTTGCAAGAGCTACACTTGATTGAGCAGTCAAATGTGGTAATTACTGAATAAACATCCCCATTAATCCAATTATGTTATGTTGTATTAGCTTGTTAACAATTTTACACCTGGCACCCTTTGATTAAAAATGTCCAGTTAAAGTGTTTATCAGAAATCTAGATCTCTGTTGATTGTGTAGAAAGCATTTGCTTTAATTGAATTCCAACAAAACAGCAGCTATAATTAATAACTGTTTATTCATTACAAATTTGGAGAAAAGAGATTTGGTGTGGTTGTCATGAGATAGCATAAAAAACATATAAATTACAGTCTACAGATATCTTCAGATTGACAAAGCCTTCAATAATGGGCAAATATCCACACCATATGGCAAGGAAGCTGTGAAATACCCTAAAATGTAATGATATTCAGATGTACATAACAATATTCAGCCAATTCAGAATACAGTGTAAAAATAACAGCAAGACATACTGACATACTCCGTGTTGAAGGCCTCACCGTGACTTTGAGATGAAGAACAGCAATCAAAGCGCTGTTCCTTTGCTTAGTATTTACTTGTACATATGAGATTTTTGGGTCATGAATGTTTACACCATATCCCCCCTTTTTCTATAAAATCAATGACATCCACTGAACTTTTAAGTTTCTGGTTTGGGATAATATAACTAGACACAAGTTGTCGGAAACGACAACTATCCCCGCACCCTGCAACGCCTATCCCAGCTGTCGTACCCAAGTCT
>JAULBM010000013.1:2200768-2214154 GCA_032357055.1 Geukensia granosissima
TTGGTGTGTGTATTATATTTATTATATTTTTCATTACGCGTCCTGCACCTGTGTAAACAATGCCACAATTTTTTTTTTTTTTTTTTTTTTTTTTTTTTGTTGACTGCAAGAAAGAACAATTACATTACCCATACTATAGAGTCTATCATTAAAGTTTAAAATAGAATTATTTTTCTTTGGTGCATGCATGGATTTTTCGTGTCCGTATTTTTCGATTATTTCTTTTGCCATTTTATTTTTGTTTTACTGTACTACGGTTGACATGTATTTGAGACTTTGAAAAACTGTATTTGGATTTAAGGTTTGCTAGAAAGTATTCGTACAGACGATCATCATATGCAAGGGTATATATAATTCTACTATATTTTTAATAATACTACAAAAACTATTAAACTATTAGGAAAATAAGGTCTTTTTCTTATCTTTGTTTTTTTTCAATAATCTAGAAGTTTTGATCTATCATACCCCCATGACATAAATAAACAACCATTAGAATTAAGCCAACAAAGCGCGATATTAAGCACAAATTTAAGATGTAGTGACAAAACAAGAAGCTGTTGGGAAAAAATTTAATTAAAGTCTTTGCATAATACATTATTTATTATGGTATAATTTTCAGCATTTCCACAAAAAATTCAATAAGAATGTAGAATTTTCTGTTAAAATATCACATTTGTAGCAACCAAACATTATCACACCACTGTCCCAGGTTTGGGGGAGGGTTGAGCGCTCACCAACCGGTTTAACCACCCACATATTAATGTGTCTGTCCCAAGCCAAGAACCTGTGATCCAGTGGTTGTCGTTGTTTAATTAGTCATTTATTGTTATATGTTCACCATTTGTGCATTAGATTAGGTCGATTGTCGTGTTTTATGTATAGTTTCAAATTTGTATTTCGGGGTCTTGTGGAAATTTAAGTAATTTTCACATTTAAAGCAATTTCTGTATGTATCTAATATGACCATTGAAAAGCCTGCATCTAAACTCTAAAAATGGTACATTGATATATATTAGCCAATCTTCCTGGACAAAAAAACTATTGCTAAAAAAGGTCATTGTAATTCATTTGCCTTTTGGGCTCAAAGTTTAATAAAAACCACTGGAATAAATATATGCCTTGTTAAAAATATGTGTTGCTACAAGATGCATTTCGAAAAGTTACGCGATATTCATTTTTATTTATCTATATATTTATTTTATAAGGTTGTAACAAATATAGAATTTGACCCAAAAACTACGATATGGAACAGTCAAATAACTTACGATAATTATCAAAAAGTTTTGAAGTGATCTCAGGGAGTTGTAAGCTCAAATTTAGTTTCGGGTCCTGGAATGTATGTTCGAAAGATCTAGTTTCTTTCGTACAATATAATTTGTAAAATTTTCTGGTTATTTCTTTGTATTTGGCTTATCAGAGTAGCAATTGCCGTGGCTTACAATTTCGATTTTTTGCATTTGAGTACTTCAATTACTACATGTTTCGATTTCGGACTTCCTTTGTGTTTGGTCTAATGCTATTGAGTGGACTGTACATATAGCATATCAAAATTCACCATTTTTATTCAACATTATTAAACTTGCATTTTGAACCTCTGCTGGTGGACCAGAAATCCCTGAGGTATTCACCAGGCCAGTTGTCAGACTATTCCGACATAAAATTTATTAAACAGTGTTTAACAGAAAATGCTGCATTTGTTTAAATTCTAAAACACTGAAAATACGGAAATGATTCGCAAGGTAGTAGTTGTCCCTACCGTCGGATATGGATTCCTATTTGTATTATTTGGATTTGAGTGAATCTTTAACTACATTTGGATCTCGTACTTCCTATGTTTTGGTTCTAATGCTACTGTTGAGAATGTACATACAGCACAACAAAATTCACCATATGTATGTAATTCATAAAGTTTGACTGATCTTTTTTTTTATTTTTGGCCCCTGTGTGTCTGATGAATGTAAATCCAGAAAAGAGCTTAACACACTGTCAAATTTGGCTTCCAAAAATTTCTTACAAACGTTTGTAAGATGCAGATCGTATTTTTTCTGGCATATATTCCATATTCTTTGTTTTAAATAAGAACAACTCTATACAAACAATAAGACAAGATAGAAAGAAATAGACCAGAAGTCAATTCGTACCATTGGTTAAATAAATTTTAAATTAAAAAAAACAATAATGTGAAAAAAAACATTAAAGATTAAATAAAGGCCGTTTTTCTGTAGCTTAGGTAACTAATACATGATAGGGACTTAAAAATGTTCAGCAGGGAGCAGGGACCTTAAGATTATCTGTAGAAGTAATGTGTCTGCCTACTATTTGACTCTCTGTTGAGTGCCACTTGTAGCGAAGTATGCTTTAAACTAGTCGGTAGGTCCATCCGTAATGTATATTTCAGAGATTTTCAGCAAAACTCTGAAACTGTTTGGCAAAATTTCTCTCAGATTCGGTAGGAATGTTAGTCGTAATGTCTAGTTGGGCACATATTAGATACCACGCTCGTTGTCCGTTCGTCTGTCTTTCGTCGTCTGTAAGTCCGCATTTACTTTTAAACAAATTTACCTCTCAATGCGCTTTGCAAGTTGGAATGTAAGATTTTGTGAAATGATTCTTGGGTCGCCCTCTACCAAAACTGTATCTTATATTCCCGGCTGCTAACCTTGATGGTTGTCGTTAATAAAAAGGAAAAAAAAGACAACAATGTCAATATATTCATTTAAAATCTACTCCTCGAAAATGCTGAATCAATATGTAACAAGCTTTAGTGAAAAGGACCTCATATCACGCCTTTCAGAATTTTATCCGATATATGATCACCAAATAATCAAGATGGCCGACACAGTTGTCTATAGTTTGGCAAAGGACCCTTTGGGGAACACGTTAAAAATACTGTTGTAGAAACTGATGAACCAGTTAAAATCGTGGGTTGGTATAATGGTCCTTAGATGGTCCTTAGTGGTATTTTGCATTCTAACCGAACCACCAAGATAGGTGACCATCTAAGGATATTTCCAACAAAGGCAAACAATTTTAAGCGAATTCAAAAATAATAATTTGAGAAAAAAATTTTTAAAAATTATTGGAACAAATATCAGGTGGAAATCTTTGTATAAACTCTAAAGATAAAACAAGACACAAAAAACCTGCAAGAAAAAAAGTTCACCCAAGAAAAGTATATTATTGAAATAAAATAAGTAGCACGAAAATTCAAAGAATTAAATATATAATATTAATATATAAAAAATAATAATAAAAAATAAAAAGCAAAAAAAATAACAATGAAGCATTTGTAGTATTTGTAGCAGTGGTTATAAATTTTTATTTATTTATATAGAGATAATAAAATGAAAAAAACGAATAACTTTGCGTTCAAAATTTAAAAAAAAAACTACAAAACAGTCTTTTAAATTTTAAAAAGAACTCATTCAAGAAAAAGAAAAAAGAAATCGTGATAAAAAAACTTCAACGGAATAAATTAAGGTTTTCTGTATTAGAATTGTATTCAGCATCCACATCGAAAAGACGGTCCACTATTAGAATAAGATCATTCTAAGACGGTCCATTATTAGAATAAGATTCGGCATGCACAATAACCAACCAAGAGGTCCGTCACAACTGAACTCAGTTTAAGATGGGAGCCTATTGAAAATTCATTTAAAGATCTTTTTGTTTGAAACGGCTGAGCGTTTAGTGGAAAGTGTAAGGACCATAGTATAGCTTGGTTCCATCTGACAGATCAGTTGCAGCTAAGAAGATCTGTAAGAGAATTTCCCAAGGGAGACATGTTAAACTAGGTTCTACTGTGTAAGCCATCTTGGTTGGTGATGTAGGATTTAGTTTTGGCAGAGAGCGACTACGGAATCATTTTAACTAAGCTTGGTTCCAACTTCTGGGGTGAATTTCTTAAAATAAATGTGCACATGCAAACGACGGGCGCAAGTAATGGAAGTTACGGTAATAGCTTACCTGACCGTATAGGTCAGCTCAATGAACCGTATAGGTCAGCTCAATGAAAAATTTATCTCAGTATGGAAGTATCTTAAAGGTATTTAATACACATCTTGACCAACAGTCGTATAAAAATAAAGCTATTCGCAAAACGGTTCCAGAGCATCTGTGCTAATAATCTCAGAAAAATAAATTTTACACCTTCTGTAGCTTTCTCTGTTGATCTCAATATATTTGAGTCAATTTTTGCACGTTTTTTTTACATCATTTTTTTTATTTCAAAAACAAAAAACCAAAGGCTCGAATATGCTTCGTAGAAAACTGACAAGAACCTTTTTTTTTGAAAAGTTACAGCCAAGATTGTTGTTTATTCGTTTGCGATGACTTCGGACCATTAAAGTAAATGACTTATTTTTTATTTATCCAATGGACACCTGTGAAAGTAATTAACCCCACCTTGTTACACTGGATGGATTTGATTTTAGTACCTTAACTTAACATTTTATGATTTATTAAATTTGAATTCATTGATAGAAGTACATTAATTTTATATTTTACATGGTGCAAATGTTTGACCGTGAAAATCTAATAACAGTAATTACCCCGATGTATATGGATCTATATAAATAGTAATATTTCATCTTAATAAATCATGTTCACACGTATTCCTCTATACCACATTTTAAAAAATCTCTATTATTCTTTGCAACATCATTTTCCTTTCAATAATCATTTTTAATGCATTTTACTGGGAAGATTTTCGAAACATTTAAACTGCCAATCTGAAAAAATGTCTGATTTCCCAAGTAATTTCATTTAACTTAATTGTTAGCCTTTTTCCTTCCAAGAATTATACATTTATATATATATAGCTAAAAAGACAGTCTTAGTACGTTAACTTTGTGTTTGAATCATTTATACCATTTGCTTATGGTGTTGTCTTGTTCTTAAACAGATAGAATCAATATTAAATAGTTGTGGCTTCCCATGCACATATATGAACCAGAATCTAAATAAAGTAATTGTGCTGAGTCTGGTGAATATCTATTCAATTATTAAGTGTTCTTTTGGATTCATTTCATCAGTTTTCTGTTTTAAGAGTGATGTCTTTTTAAATCAAAGAGTATCCTTTAGATATCCCTACATCTTAGGTTTTGTTTCCTTATCCATTGGTTTAAATTTTGTAGTTTTTCTTTTGGCATCCCAATTAAGTGTTTAGACTGTTACCGAAACTTTCCACAGTTAAAATTTTTAATACTTCGCCATATATAGATTATATCATTCATTTAAAAAAACGAAAGTTAATTGCATGTGTCACTGTCCTTGTACTTGTGCTATCGCTTGTGAAAACATATTAATGCAAGTAGACAGAAATGTTTTCAAGAAGTAAGCAGCAAATGGAAATCACCGTTCTCGTTTCCTGGCGACATAATAAAAGTGTATTTTTTATATTGACATTTCGAAGAGCTGTGTCCCATTTAAGAGTTATTTCACTTTTTTAATATTTTACATTTAAGATAAAATTAATTTCTATACAATAAGATAATTTGATTAACTAAATTTATTAAAATAATACCAGCAATTTAAATATCTGTAAAACAGTTTGTAAATTTTAGGAAAATTATAAATTATAATTTTAATACCTTTTTATTTACATGCTCATAGTTTATGAGCGATGAAAAATGTGTCCATCTTTCTTTGGCAATAGTTAACTCGAAAATTAATCACTTTGACCAAAATCCTCTGCTATCAAATATGCCAAGTTTTACATGTTATGGATGATATGACATTCTCATCCAAAATATTGTACTAATATAGCCATATTATATAATCACATTCGCTTGGCAAAAAAACTGATGAAGTTTCAAACGGGTGGAATGAATTGGTATTTTTTTTTCTTATTTAAGGAGCTATATATCGCCTCTTATCATACCTATTCCGTTTCTGTATAGTCAAGATTTTATCTCATGTTCGGGCTTTAACCAATTTATATCGTCTCATTTTACAAAGATTAAGTACTTGTCTTTCATTTTCAAGCTCATTAGAGCATAGTGCTAATATTTCAATACTTCAATTTCAAATTCAAGTAATGTCTTAAGATGTATTCACATAAAGACATAAATAAACATATATCGAACGTTAATGTGAAAATTTATAAATAATAACATCAAAGAATCCAATAATTAACACCTTTATATATACAGATTTATTTTTTAAAGCGAGATTAATAATGTAAGAACCCAAATGATACAAAATTGATAGTATAAATACAAAGCCATTTTTGATATAAAGAGTTTATGATGTTTATCATCTGATGATTAGATCTGTAATATTCTACTAACTACTTCAAATAACTTTTGTAAGCGAACAATGGACTGCTCTTTGAGCTGGTTGTTTATAGTCGATTTCTTTGATGATCACTCGCTATATGCCGTTTAATAAGTAGTTAAACTTGATATTATTAAACCTACACCCGTCAATAATTACTCGCTCAACTTTATCAAAAAGGAAGCATTTCTAGGTTATTTAGCTGCCTTTCATCATAATACAGTTTTTTGTGTGTTTTATTGACATCAGCCCACATGAAACGATTTTCATACTGAATTGTATACATTATTGGTTATAAGTTAGATAAGAACACCTTCAATAGTAAAATTGCCATCATTTAGTCGAGTCATAATGGTACATCTGCTAAATTTTGAATATGAAATATTTTAATATGTTATGCACAATTTGATTTTGCCACCAATGTAAACTATCTATCAATAATATCTAATATTTAATATTAGGCATTTGTTCGTCATCCGTATTCAGATAACACATATATAGCATTAAACTCCTATTAATGTTCTTATAATTTTTTATAGAAATTAAGCATTGGAAGCGGTTTATTTAGGTCGCATGGTCATGCTTTCCTCCGAACCAAATGAACTCGAAGTTTATGCAAATTTCAACCTTTTTTTATCTATTTTCCTCCAAATTTCATGAAGTTTACCCTTTGATATATTTTTTGAATAAGGGACTGGATTCATGTTCAATATATATTTGGTATTTGGATATCACATTTACATCTTAAAAATGATTGTACATGAACTTTAAATTAGTAAAATTGGGCATCCTATGTTAATCTGTTAATGCTTTTAAAGCGAAAGTTTTCTGAAATATTGGTATCAATTCAAAGACCAAAATTCAGATTATAATATAGATATAATAGCAGTAAATTAGACATGTAATCTTTACTATCAATATTTTCATAAAGAGAAATATGTCGTAATAAATGACATTAAATAAAACAGTCTTTTTTGCAAATTAAGACAAGGTCACGTCTTTAAATATGAAAACTGGAAGATAGAAATTATAAGGGTTGAACGAAAATACATTCTAAGAAAGGATGAAGATGGAACTTACTTTGAAATTGAGTGTCATTTTCACCCTTATATACGTGAAAACGTTTTTCTTGATGTATCAAACTTATATTTATATTTTAATGGCTTGTATTAAATAAATTTAATTTTCATTTATATGGTTCATTAAACAGGAAAATTTACAACGCTTTAATAATTTGGGTAATAATTTAAATCAATGTTAAGAAATCAAAAGGATTGGGTGGACAGTTAATCCATAATTATAGCAAATTATCGTTGTACATATTAAGATATTTAACTACATATAACAGCATAAATGTTTATATATTTTGATAATTATATAATATATTATTAAACAAGATTAACTATTACCTAACCATCAATCCAAAGAGTATCTATATTTTGATTTTTCTAAGATTTTTTTTGTGTGTACCATATTGTTATCGTGATAATAGTGGTATTTGGAATTATTTATTTCTATATTTTGTTTAAATGTAAACTATGTAAACCTTTATGAGTTAGAATTCTCATATAAATCAATAAATAAGACTGAGTTGCATCCCTTTGTGCATGCTGTGTATAAATGCCGTTAAAAACTTACCTTTATCATGTATCCCTTAATTTGAATATTTGTATGCAATGAAAAAATCATATGCCAATTATTTGTACATTGTAATTAATTTTGATTGTTCAGCTCATTGTTGGCGTCGTGATTGACACTAAATAATTTGTTATCGTTGTATGATGAATATATTTATTTGAATTTCTGACTAAAATACTAAAAACTTTTGATTTGAATGTATAACGTTTTTTTCACTGGCAGTTTTAATGTTGTATGATTAATATTTCATATGTTCATTTGATTGTTAGCTGCATCAACTTATTGCAATCTGAAATGATATAGTGTAACCATAGTTGAACAAAAGACCATTTAAAAAAATTATTCCACAGAAAGCTGAGCAATTCTGCTATTACACTGGTCATATTTAAAATTGACGATAAGCATAAATGTGATACTTTGTTAGTGCATTCATCAGTACGTTGACTTGTCATATTCGTAACAAAACTTGTGGAGTAAGACTTTGAAATTAACCCCATATCTTTTCATATAACATTTAACCACAGGGTTCAATCGAGATAAATGCAGGAAGAGTTCAGATCAACCCAAAGTTAACTTATAAATATAATCGAGAGACTCAATAATTTGAAAAATCGATATTCCTGAACAGGCACATGTCACATGCTGTTCGGATAAACTATGTAAGTGGGTACTCAAGCCTCCCCAATAAGTAGGAAAATGAAAAAATGATAGAAAACAGAATCAGTAACCGACGAACTATAAAAATCAAACAGAAAGTCACAGAAAGTACCTGAATTACAATAAATATAAGAAACAAAAATACATTCATAAAGAAGATACATCTCTAATCAATGCTCTGAGTTACTAAAAGCAAGTTCAGGGTTAGATTCCTGATGATAAAACATCAAGCCTCTCAACGCTTGATGTCATCGCACACAATATTACAGACGATTTAATACTGTGTTGTCAATAACACAAATTTTATAATATTTGTATAAGGAAGCGAGTAATTTATTAATATCTGTAACAACAAAAAGCAGTTTAAATTTGTTGAATGCAACGTCGAAGTTGTACCTCTTGTGGATAAACGGTGAACTTCCATTGATCACTTTTCAGTTGAATGCTTTATATGTAATGTTTCCATAAAATTTAGGATGTGATATCCCTTGTCGTAGCAAAATTCTAAATTTGCAGTGTATTTTTTCTCTTTAATTTTTGTTACGTTTTAAAATTTGTGTAAAAATCTTGAGAAGCATGTAATATCTGTATCCCTTCTGCAACAATCTACCAACAAGATGTAGGTTGCGATCATTAAAGTCAGAAACTTTGGTGCAAACACGGACAAACCGAATGAGAAATGTAAATCCCGTACGAAGGACCTTAACAAAGAGAAAGCATCATCCAAATATCTAAAAGTATCATTGAACGCGTCCAATAAATCCTGTTTTGAAGGGTCTTCTTTTAGTCGTATTCTTAACAATATTTAAATAAATCTGTAACAAAAGAAGCACAGTTTGTGCCCATTGGTATGCCAACTTCCCGTCGATAAACCTGTTGCCAAATCGTACGAAAATATTATCAAGATGAATTCGACCACTGCAATCGTGTCAGATGATGTACAACAGGTATATTTGTTAGATGGTCTATCGCTAGAAAGGAATTACATTTATTGCAGCATATGTAAGAACAACCAGAATTTTCGAATGACCAATTGATTAGATATGAAAACTTTTCCTTAATAAATTTCGTGTAGTAATGTGGTATACAAAATGGAAATATAATATATGTCTATTGTAGAAAAGGAACTTGGATAGACTTAAGTTTGTCTAAAACATTTTGTGAATATTTAAACACCCCAAATAGCAGTTGATAGATGAATATTAATATAGAAGTTTAAAATGATAGTTTTAATAGTCAGTTAGTTAATAGAATTGATATTTTAATGTGCATATTCATAGAATTAGAGATCTTTGTCTTCAGTAGTCTTCTTGTATAATCACCATAAGAAAGGAGCTTTGAAATTTTGTAACTAGCGGACGTTTTAGCACTATCATTTCAATTCAAAACATATATTGGATCATGTTTATGTGATGAGGTTTACATTAATAGAAATCAATCTTGGGGTAACATATAAATCTGCAATGTTAAAAGACACATTTGCACAACCCATGTTATTTTTTTACTTCTAATGATATTAAAACACTGAATTCAATTGGACGTGTTTAAATTGAAACCGTAGTGAAGGAAAAGGATTTTAAATAACAGAAATTGACACCGCAGTGAAGGAAAACTTGGTTTCCTGATCGGTTGCTTTCGGGTTTTTAACTAACAGACAGCAACTGCGAGTACACTTTTGAGGTCGATACTTTTGTAGTATCTTGTATTAAGTTTTGATTATATTTGTTATTGGTTTCCAGTATCGATCTCAAGTGTTAAATCCATTTCAACCGATTTTATAGTATGTTTTAATTGTCATACCACTTTCCCAGGTTAGGGGGAGGGTTGAGCGCTCACCAACCGGTTTGACCCCGCCACGTACTAATGTGCCTGTCCCAAGCCAGGAACCTGTAGCCAAATGGCTGTCGTTGTTTTATTAGTAATTTATTGTTATATGTTCAACATTTTTGCTTTATATTAGGTCGATTGTCGAGTTTTATGTATAGTTTCACAATTTGTATTTCGGGGCCTGTTACAGCTTCCGTTATGGTATGAACTCTGGTTCATTGTTGAAGGTCATAATGGGACCTGTAGAAGTTTAAATTCTATTGACATTTGGTGGGTGGCTGTCTCATGGGCAATCATGTCACATCTCCTATTTTTATACATGTATTAATGAAAATAAAACAATGTAGCCACGACACATGACTCCCGTGCAACATGCGGCAGTTTTTATTGAATATTTTACTATTTTTGTCAAGAGTAAGAACCTATTGAGTCGTTCAATTAAGCATAAAATATAAAAGATATGCCTTCGGTTTTTCAAATACTTTTCAGGCACATTAATACTGTTTAACTGTCTGTAAATCTCACTCCATGGAATACCTTTTTCAAAAGTAAAAGGCGTTTTCAATTTAATCACAATGAAATCTTGCAAAAAGATGTATCTTGATGACAGAAATTATATTTGTTTTCATATTGTTTTCAATGGAATATGAACCTGGAGCAAAAGAAAATTCTCTAAAAGATTTACAATATAAAATGGAGATTTACAAAAGGTCCTATAGAATGCAAATAGTGTAACATATAACTTAACATGTAATTGTAAAATTTCTTTTCTCATATTAATGCAACAAGTAAATGGTTGACAGCATTTCATTTTGAATATTTAATATTTTAGAATGCTCAAACATACAACGGGAAATTCCCCCACCTAAAACAGTTTTTATGTGCCTGAAAAGTATCAGGTCAGGACAGTTCTTTTGTTTTTATGTTTTATTGAACGACTCACTATATTCTTTTTCTTGACAAATATTTGTAAAATATTTTAAGAAAAAGGTTTGAAATTTCCAAAAAGCCAATCCACGAGGTAATGTTTAAAAAAGGAGATCCCCATTGTAATTTCGTGCCATCTAGAATACTGCATTTTTCAAAATAAAATGATATCAAGCATTTACTTGAATAAATTGTTGTTTCAAGATAAGAAATAAATTAACAATTACATATTAAGTTATAAGTTACTCTCTGGGCATTCTACAGGGCCGTATTTAAACACACCAAGAGAGTTATCCCCCTTTAAAACATTGATATCTCATAGAGACTTTTCGTTTGCTCCATTTTTATATTTCATTTACAACAACAAAAAACAAAAATAGTTTCTGTTAAGAGTCAACGAGATACATCTTTTCTTAAAATTTTATTGGGATGAAAAACCATATTGCCTTCTACTTTTGAAAAAAGACATTCTATAAAGTGTGGTTAACAGACAGACAGTAGGCAATATATACAGGGTTGAAATTATGAAAATTTCATATCCCTTTCATCTGTAGTGATTTCCCTTAATGGAGAGGAATTTTAATGATAGCAAGTTAGAATGATTATTAGTAGATAAAACAATTTATGAAATATTTGAGATTTACTGTAAAAAACTAAACTCGGTATGATAGACCCGACAGAATTGTGATTTTTCACAAATAGCTGGGGTTTTGTGACATTGTGACATTATTTATTGTCGTTGTAACTTTTTACAATTTACAGTTCTCATTTGTTAATTCTAAAATATTACTTAAACTCAATGTCAGAGTTTGCTGGAACGGGTAAAAACGTTATGAAAAAAACTGTTTGCCGTATTCTTATAAAATAGTGTTTATTGTAGATTGAAAAAAAGTGCAAGTAAGTTGCAATAATACTTTTTAGCAATCACTATGTTTCTTAGCTGCGTTGAGTTTTTAATTCTCTAAGGGGATTTTACATTGTGAAATCAGCCATTTATTTGTCGGAAGTGGCTCTTTGCACGCGCTAGCGCGAGGCCGGGAGTACGCATTGTCAACGATGCTTAATAATTTTAAAGTAATTACACTAGGATAAGATAACATGTAAATTGGTTTGAGGCGCATCAGACTGGAAATTTAAAAGTAACCCTTTCTATAGGAATCGCAAGAGAAGTTTCGAACAAAAGAAATGTGCGCAATTTTTTAAATTACTTTATCTAAGTCAAACTTGAGCGCTCCCGCCCAAAACGAAGATGGCCGACCCTCATTGTTAAATCTCCGTAGAGGAATTCAAGGGCAGATAATAGTCCGTAAAACGTTATTTCATAGCGTAAAACATTATCCGTTAACCGTGGGAAAATTCTTTCTTTTGATTAAAAATAAATACAAACCGCACAAATCAATTAATACAGCTCGAAAATCACACTCCACAAAAGCCTGGCATAGAGTATAGTTATTAATCATAAATGGGGTGGGATAGGGATCAGGCCAAGAATTATCTAGCCAAACTATGCCTAATTGGTCACCGAATGAAAACTCATTGCGAACTGTTGCACAGGAATCTTTTAAAAGGAAAAATTATAGCCTGTCTTCCGCCTGTAATGGTTCAATCCTTAATAGAATTTGATTAATGCTTTTCTCGTCTTAAGTTTGTCATCTTGGAAGATGATATATTTTTGTCTTTCGTAGAAGCTGTAAATTGAGTTAGAACTTAAAAAGGTCAGTAAATATTATAATTTAAATTAGAATAATAAAAACAAAATGATGTTTAAGTTTTCCTTGTTATTTCTCATATTAAAGTAGTTTTAAATAAACCGTCAAAATTCCATTCCTATACCTGCCTCTTTGTTATCATATTTCATGGTTTCTAGATCTAGCAACCGTTGCGGTATGTAAACGTTTCAAAAATTTCTTGTTACTGTTTAAGCATTGCACAAATGCTTCAGAATTTATTGAGAAATATTTATAAAAAATTACAAGTATGGACATTGTTGTTGTTGTTTTGTTAGTTATTTATTGTTATATGTTCACCTTTTTTGCTTTAGATTAGGTCGATTGTCGTGTT
>JAULBM010000013.1:2256439-2278496 GCA_032357055.1 Geukensia granosissima
ATAATGTATATTATACAATCATACGCAACTGGGAAAGAGAGGTATTTGGAACAGCCAAAAATGTATGCGTGTACCTAAAGAGGCGCCAAATTAAAAAATTACCGTATTTGTCATAATCAGAATCGAAATAATTCTTGGGAGCCATACTTTATTGCTACCGCTCGGGGCAAAATATTCACGAATATAATGACAACCCATGTTAAAACGACAATAAAGTATGGCTCCAAAGAATTATTTCTTAAATATAGTTGTACTGTAATATTTTAATCAAATACATGTGAAAGGGGTGTATTTCCTCAGATCTCTTACTACTGAAACAGGCTCAGCGTGTTTCGGTTGACAAACGTCATCAAGCCTCTAAAAATGGGAAGTAATCAAATACTTCAAAAATCGGCACTACTGTCATATTTCACACGTTAACATATGGCCCCATCCTTCTTTATACATTAAGTGTATAATTCATGTGATATGTGTCCTGTCACCTTTCTCATTTTCTCTTGTTACACTACATTATACAGTGTTCTAGTTTATGATATATACTTTTCGTATTCTTTCCTCATCACACATCTTATAGTGTTGTAGTTTATGATGTTTTCTCATCACCTTTCTCACATTTGTTCGTCATTCCACCAGTGTTGTATTTTATTAAATTGCTTCACGTCATCTTTCACATTGTTTTACCATTGTACAGTGTTGTAGTTCATACACTTGGCTCACGTCTTGCACTATTTTGTCACACAGATGTAGAGTTTATAATTCATGGTATATAGAAACGTTATCGTATTTTTGTCACCCCACACTGCTCAGAGTCTTAGTTAATTGAAGTGGCTTCCCTCATCTTTTTACAAAATTTGAAACTGTACAGCGGTGTAGTTTTGACCGTAGCTTCTGTTACCTTTTCTACCTTCTTCACATTCTGCATGGTTTGCCAACCTCGGTATTGTACAATGGTGTAGTTCATGGTTATTGCCACCCTCGTTATTGTACAATGGTGTAGTTCATGGTTAATTACACGACTACTGACACCTTTTTTCACATTATTCTGTTGTACAGTGATGTAGTTCATAGTTCATGGTTCATGATATTGCTCATATTACCTTTATCACAATCTCCACCATTGGTTAAATATTGTGTAACTTGACATTCTTCTAATACTGAATTTTACATATTATTCATTCATTATAGTTTTGTTTTTAAGCAGAGTTGTTTATCTGAAGAAAACATTTTCATGTTTCAGGCCTGATACACATTTTTTGTTCTAAGGAAGTATCCCAGTATAACAAATAATTTTGTGGGCATTTTCATTAAATTTTTTTTCTTATTTTTATAAAATATTTTTACTTATTTTTATTGTAAAATAATCAACAGTCGATCTTGATTGTCAGTAGGCAATACAGAAAACTAAGATTTAAACATG
The DNA here is from genome assembly GCA_032357055.1 of Geukensia granosissima. Taxonomy (NCBI): domain Eukaryota; kingdom Metazoa; phylum Mollusca; class Bivalvia; order Mytilida; family Mytilidae; genus Geukensia; species Geukensia granosissima. Next base: position 2,257,857 of record JAULBM010000013.1, read on the forward strand.
AACAAAACCAGACGCTATACAGGATGCATAAAAATTCTATTGTTAAGTTTGAGATTTCTTGGATTTCTTACGATTTAAGTAAAATCTTATTTCAATTCAATAGAAAAATAACGTGCCATAGAAATGGAAAAAGTTTATAGATAGAAGGATCTGAATTTGTCCACGTCAGTTACATGCAGACTGAAATAACAACAATACAAGAAAAAAAGTTTCACATTCCAATACCACACAAACCTGTTTCTAGTTGTATATATTATTCGCCACCAGGCAACTTTCGTGAAGTCATTGAAAACCAATTGCATTTACAGATTCAATTTTTACATGGAAATGGCCTCGCTAAAATCTGAATATTTCTATTTAATCTGTATTCTGACCTGTGCCAATTGCTGCTTTGGGATAATATTGATTGTGAGCGAGTTTCCAATTCCAGATCAATCAGATGTTATTCACAATTTAGTCTTTAATTATACCAGAGTGGCTCAGATTTCGTGCGGTCTCTTACAAAAACAAATGAGTATTACACATATTAAACTTTTTCATTTGGCCTTCAAATCTTTGGGGATCTCGCAATGCTAACATGAAAGAGGTCTTCTTCTTCTTCTGAAAATAGATAGTTGCATATCATGTCTAATAGGTTCATAACTTAAGTTTCACCAAACTCTTTGTTCACCATAAAATTATGAAATGGTCATAAAACATGATTTCATAGTATTTCAATAATGCTATTAAGTAAAAGGTGTTAATAAAAATATAAAATGTGTATGAGAAAGCCCGATAAATTATGCAGAAAGCCATCATTTAAAGGATATTGTGTTTGAATTAGATACGACACGTTTTAACGTATTATAGAGATAATGTTTCATATGCGTTAATTGCCAGTATAGTTTGTTTGATCTTTGCAGGTATGGTTTAAGAACAGAAGAGCTAAATGGCGAAAGCAAAAGCGTGAAGAGGAAGCAGCGAAACAAAAGACAACCAAAGCCGAAACCAAATCACAAAAATGTGAAACAGTAGTAAACGAAACCGGTACAAATGAAGAAGCCACGGAGGATATGACTATCTCAGTTGACGATGAAGAAAGTAGTGTGACTGATAGTCGACTTTGTTCTAGTTCCGATGAAGAGTGTGAAGACAATTCAGCGGTCAATATAAACAATGACGTCACGACAGGAAGTGACATAAACCAACATCATGAAAATCTCCCATTATATTCAGTATATGAAAGGACTGATAATAAAAGTCTGGCTGATAAAACGGACATACAGGATGTTAAAACAATGTGTAATTCGTAATTTGACTAATAATTGGTCCTATTATAGAATAATCTTTTAGTCGTCATTTATTATCCTTGTTCACAAATTACAAACCATTTTCCGCTTGAAACTTTAAGAAAGAGGTTCTAGTCTTAGAAATTATACCTTCCCTCGTGATGCGTCTATTACGTTTATAGAATATCCGGAAAAACAATAAATGTGAGCAAGATCATTAACAATGTGAAAATATTGTTTTAAGATATATTCATAATTATCATAAAATCAATAAAATTTTGGTTAATGCATAATTTCTGTTATGTGCTATAATTCATTGTAAGCCTACTACATTAAGGCATTGAAGGAACTAAATCTGCCCAAATGTGTTTAATTTGAACAGTTTGTGCAGTAAACCATGCCATGCCTTGTTTGGACATAATGTTTTGGTCAATCTTCCAGGTTCTTGCTGTGTAGACTGTAAAAGCATGGAACAAACATTTTTTCTTAATTTTGGCTTTTTGTATTTGATTCAACGCATTTTCGTTTTGTAACATAACTGATTAAGGTCAGTTGTGTAGCTTATGTTTTTTCTCATAGGTATCCAAGGAAATATATACTATTTTGATCTGCAATTATATCTTTTTGGTCTTTAAGTATACTGTCGGTTCCTGTTTGTAAGTATATCAGTAGGTTATTTCTTTTTGGTTTGTAGCTTACCTGATACATGTTACACCGGTTTGGTCTGAACCCAATGTTAATCTGCTATCTTCCTAAGTACAGCAAAAGTGTAACCGATGAAGAAAATAGATTCCGATGTGACAATAAGAAACCACAATTCGATGGAACTACCTAGACAAAAAAGAAAACAAAAGACAAACAAAACATACAAAACCCATCTTAAGCACTGACGGCTATTTTTGGTATTGTCTAGAAATTTTTCAATTTTTACAGAAGCAAATCTTAATTTAGACTAATATTGTTTTGGCCCCTAGCCTACATTAAAGAAGCAGATTAATTGTAAAAAAATGTAAATAAGGAATGGGTTTCTGTCGTTGAAGCTCTTGTCCAATATCATTTTATGTCTTGTTTGGTTTTTTCTGTAGTGTACCTGAGTTACACTAAATTCAGCAGTGTTGACAACAATTGGTGGGCATAAAGGATACAATTCTGAAAGATGCAAATTCAGGACTATTCTTAAATAAGATAGGGTCATCAGGTACAATTAATTCGAGCAACACCAGGGTTATCATTCTAAATTTGGTACAAATTGCCTTGTATTTGAATTTGAAATTTCTAATACGGTCTCGTGTTAAACTAATTTCAGCTTTGACGGCCATCCTGGTTGGTCGGTGGGTATGCTTGATACAATTCTGAATAGGGACCAACTGATGACCATTCTACGTAAGTTTGGTTCAAATTTGCTCAGCAGTCCTATCTTATTAGTGATTTTTCGCATGTTAAACTTACACATAATTTACGTTCATAACAATCATCTTGTTAGGTCGGAGGCCATTCCTGACACAACTCTGAGATGGGACCACTTAAGAACCATTTAATTAAAATTTGGTTTCAACTATCTAAGCAGTTTCAGACAAGAAAGTTTGAAGTGAATTTCCCACTTAGTATTTTGTCGGTGGCCTGCTTGGTAGTCAGCTCTCTAACCCACTCAGCCAAAGAGTTAACACCCAAGCTATGTCTATTGGCTGGCTATACATCTATCGAGGGAAGCAATCGCATATGTAACATAATTATTACATTGAATTATTAACCAAATAATGTCCTTTTCTTATGTTTTCCCTCCCATAGGCTTTTAAGAGGGACAGGAAGCACAATTTGCGCAACTGTTATCAAAGATATAACCACAGAACACAAAGTGACGACCACGAGAAATTCAGGAATGTCTTTACATTCAGCTTAAGAACAACAGCGTTAACTTTAATTTGGTGATTTACAACGACTTGGCAAAATTTGATAGAACCACAAACAAGAACTGGACTCTCTCCAGAAAGAAAAATTTTGGAATACGAGACAAGTGCCAAACCTGTCTAAATCCCGTCGATTGCACCCGATTCTGAAGCAAACAGAGAAGAGAAAAAAATGTATTAATAAATTTAAAAACTAACCGACGTTTCGTCTTGCGAAACAATGGTAAGCTTTAGCAATATAAAATAAGCCAATTATGCGTAAAGCCTACTAGAAACTTGATGTAGTCACAAAACTAAATTGGGAACAAGAAGACCTAGCATGTAATAAAAGAAGAATAAAATATCTGAAAACAATGAATTTTTAAGCGACTCTTAACTTTATCTGTTCTTCGACATGGAGTCTAGATCCGTTCAATCAGAGGAATCAGCAGATGATAAAGACAGTATCACAAACAAAAACTTTAAGACTGTAAATATACTTGGCGATTAATTTTCTCAACTTTCGCAACAGGAGAACAAAAGTAAAAATTAGCCACCACCAAACAAATAAGGTTAACATACATATATTATAGAAAACCGAGATCAATTCGCAAATTATACTGAACTGACAAAAACGCAGAAGTCGAAGAAAAAGGCTGAGACACTATGTTAGTGTCAGATATGTCATTAAACATAATCCATTGTCATTTGATGGGGTGGTTAAAAGCTCGTTAGAAAGAAAACGATTCATCCCGTGTCGAATACCCATTGGAGACTTCACGATGTGAAATTTCAGAATATGAAAACTTTTATCTTAACAAATCGAAGTAGATGACCAAATCCAATGAAAAGGACATCTATCAAGTGGATGCAAGGAATAATGTTGTATTTTTGGGGAGTTTAGAATTTAAATTATTACTGGAAATTATTGTTAAATAAAGTGCAGAAAATTTTATTCAAGACAAGACTGACAACTGGGTTGGTGAATACTCTCTGAATCTCTGATACACCGGCAGAGGCATAGACGCGGTGGTTTCAAAATACAACTTTACCAATGACTATTAAACATGATAAATTTTGATATATGATCATTTCAACAAGTAATTTCAGAGGTTTGTTGCTGATGTGAGCCAATTGCTCTTCCTCTTTTTTATCTATTTTTCTTCTTTCGTCTAGACATATTCCTACGTAGAAATCAACACTAGACTTCACTGCTTTTAATGCTGTACAATTGAAAGTTGTGAACGGTTGGTGGCAAGTACAGGAAAAGTAAAATAAAAAAAACGAAAGAGGTTCGACTATTTTCACTTTTTAAGTTGATATTTTATTTTCATTTCATATTCAATTAAATGTTTTATATTTAAATTTTACTGGCGATATATTTATCAAAAAAGCCTTTGAACAGGTAATTCAGATATGTTTTTTTCATTTTCAACTTTAAAATATCAGGAGCAAAATATTAAATCCACAAAGTTTCTAGACTGCTATTGCGACATATCATACTTGAATATTAATAGAGTGTCCTTAGATATACGACTCCTTTGTCAAAGACAAAACACAAAATGAATATACCCTATTGATGGGTTTGTAGAGTGTTTTATAATGTCTACAAAAATATTGAGGTTACAGAAATTGTCTATTTTAGTAACTTTGGTAATGGATTAAAAACACTTGCGATCAGGGCCACAAATATGTATTGTAATTTTTTAAATGCCAAATATTCTAAGCTAAGAACAACACTGTTTATCTACGGGCAAGAAGTTTTGTTGACAGTTCACAAGATGACTGGATCGTTGTCTTTTTCAAAAGTTTACCAAGGCTGAATAAAAATGGAGAATTTTAATTGGTTTTCTTTATGTAAATGTCAAGGAGTAACTCTCAGTCAGTAATATTAGAACCAAAAGCATAGGAAGTCCGAGACACAAACATAGTAAAGGAACTACTCAGATAAAAATCATAATAAGAAGCCAAAGCTAGCGGTACGGATACCTATTAGGTCAATGCGTTTTGAAGCCTTTCCGTATTTTTGCGTAATTAAGGGCGGTCTTAGATTTTTGTATACGTGCAAATAAATCTTTCGCACAGAGACCATTCTAAGAATTCAAAGTCCTAAATCGGTTCCAATGTAAATTCCATAGGGGGTACCGATGAACAATAATTTAAATAAAATAATTACAAGCTGATTCGGATTTTCGTTTTCACTTGAATGTCTGGTATATATAGCGATTTTCAATTTTAGTCATTTTAATCTATAGGTTCGCATTGCAAAAAATCGGGTCAAAAATGGAGACGTCCGATTTTCTGAAAAATCCCCGGGGTACCTTCAAGGCAAACGCCTGTCTTTGGTGTCTTTGGTCATCAAATATTCATCTTGTGCTTAATTTTTGATTGTGTAGAATGCTCTTCCAATGCAAGTAATAATTATTTCTGTATTAGCCAATCGTAAGTAAGTGTGACATTTTTCGTGCACTATCTTCTGGTTATAAAATGGCTGCGCCCAGTAAATAAAGTTTTACCCCATTGAATCCTCTAACTGTTAACTGAATGTTCAGCCCGACTGACAGCGCAAACATATCGGGTTTAGAGGAATTTGTAAATTCTGTAGAAAACTTTAAGAGAAGAAACACTTTCTCCGAACTAATAATTTTCATGATTAAAATTTTAAAAAACACGACTGTTATTTGACGTGGTATTACATCTGTTATTTATATTGACATACATATTAACGTGTCGATTCAAAAGATAATACAGTCGCCATTTTATTTCTCTGTTAATTATTATCACGCTTTTCATGCGAATAGGAGATTACGGAATTAAACAGGTGATTTTAGTCTGGAAAAGGAGTCAGAAAGTACTTAGATCCTCTGCTTATAAGAAGCCAATGATTCTTGTACAAGGTGAACGTTAAAGACATCATTAGCTACTGGGTTTGCTACATCACACTTTTATTCACAGGAAAATCCCCTTTTTATCCCTTTCTCATATGGAAACACTTTTTAACCATAAAAATCTGTATTAAATTAACGAATTAGACAAAGCCATTCGATATTGCTAACAAAAATGTTTAACCACTTCACAAACCTTATGTACCTGTCTAAAGCCAGGGACCAGTCAGATTCATTTGCTTTTACTGCTTCTCGTTATAACTGTTCGATTTTTGTTACGTTTTAATAGTTATAGATTTTATTTTTATGTGGCCTTCTGCACCCTGCTTTAGTGTGTGGATCTTTGACTATTATTGGAAACCGGAAGGTATGTGGATGTTTGACGCTTTGGTTTTACTTCTTCTGAACCTTTACTTTGTATTATTTACTTTCTTGATCCTTTTCCCTTCCCCAGAAAAGCTGTTACTTGATTTATGTATTCTCTGATTACTAAGTGGTGTTAAATTTGCACTACAAGTATTCTGAGTAACTCGCCTCATTTCCCTTTATAACTCAATCTCCTCTTCACACGAGAAGCGTTTAATGTAAAAAGCTTCCCCGTGATTGAGTTGTATGCTCTTATTTATGTTTTGGGGTACTGAAATTTATGTTGGAAAGATAAAGTTTACCTCTTTTCAAAATTGTCAATTTTTATATTTTAGTTTTAATCAAATTACTTGATCCAATCAGTCTTACTTTAAAATTTATGTAAAACGGTAGGGACGCCTGTCCGCCTGCCTGCAGGTAATTCCTTGTTTTCGTCCCTCATTAAATTGTATGGTCGCCATCACGACCCGGATTAAAGTTAAAGGATTCCACGACAGGTGTTGCGCGCAAGACAGGGCATCCTTACCCTTTTAAACAACCTGATCCCAATCCTGTTTTTATCAGAGTTTTTGGGTTCCAAGCCTTTGTTCCTTTTGTTTGTGTTTTGTCTTTTAGTTTGTTTCAAGTTTGTCTTGTCTCGCTCGACTATGCACTTTTGATCTCTCGCTTGGGTATTCTACACTGGACTTCCAATATTTGGTGCACATAGAAATTGCTTCAAAGATGAAATACTTAAAAATTACTTAATTTGATATAAATTTGTCGATTTCAATATAAATCGCACAAAACATCATAACCAAACTTTGTATAAATAAAAATCTATCAAGTACAAATGTTTGGTTGAAAAATCTTCGTAATGTTTTGGTGCAATCATATCTATTTTGAACAAAGCATATTCAAAAATTAAGTATTTTTACAGAAAATGTAAAATTCTTGTTGAAACAGTCAAATATTACCAGTCGTTTCGTCGAATGACGAAAATTATATAAGAATAAGTAATGAATCATCATAAGACATTTTTTGACATTTTGTTACGCTTAGCTGGAATTTGTCGGCACTTTAGTAATAATCTTCTCGAAGTTTACAATGTAAGTATACGGCAATATTACCTTTGTCAACAAAATATCCTGCCCATTCAATGTAGTTTTTCATGCATTTAAAAATTACGTTTTATAATTGTGGCCCTGATGGCAAGTATTTTAATCCATTGCCAAACTTTGGCAGCGACTTGATGAAACCTCAACAGCATATGTAGACAACAAAACACTCTGATAAATTAGGCTGTACTTAATTTTTTCCTTGGCAGTTATAAGTAAATGGATACTATTTATGAGTAATTTGTAGTCTGGCGTCTAGCAAATTTTATATTTTTGTCTGATTGTGTATATTAAATGTCCAAACAAATTTCTGATATCGTTATATATGCTTGGTTCATCCTTGGCGTCAAACGAAGTTCCAATATTGATATTTTAGTCAGTGGAAAACACAACTAGCTTACTATTTAACTAAAGATTTTTTAAACATTTCTAGAAGACCTTTTTGTTAATTTCTAGTACCGTACACTTTTTCAAACATCTGTCATAACCATGTCAGTAGTTTAACACAATTACTCTATTTTTTTGATACACAATATGACTGTATCACACTTAGTTAAGACATAGTAAAGTCTACTTCATTCAGTCGTTGTTTCCACTTTTATTAAGATGGGGATCTTTTCAGTGCCATTTAAATTATAGCTGTGAGAAGGATCTGTGTCATGAATGCAAAATAAACTATTACTATTTTTCTGGACAAGGCTCTTCTATCAGGTGAGCCAATAGTCCAGGGTTTTGTACAAAGTTTATCAATTATTAGATAACATTAACATAACCTGTTGAAGGTTAACAAGTGTTATTTGATTGCCAAACTAATTATCTCATAAAGTGGCATGAAGGGTCAAATTCATAAGGCCAAAAATAAAATCTGTCAGGCTCTCCCGTTAAGTGGAGCACTGTCCAGTCTTTAACTGGGTTTACTAGTATGTGTTTTTGACAAATATTTATACAGTTTAATTCCTTTTCATTTTTCACTGAAGTTGCAGACTCAATTTATACCTTTCTTCTTTTGGGACTATAACAGATATGTTAACTTACAAATAAGCTAATTTTATAGGCTGTAATTATGTCATTATAAAGTAAAGATATTTGCATGAGCTATATCAGAAGATGACTCAGGAAAATAGGCCACTTTGTAAAAAATAATTTAACCCTTTATTTGTATTGGTCGTTTGTATCTTTCAGTTCAACATAATCATAATCTGTTTATGATATTATGTCCAAAATATTATTTCCTTATTTCTAAAATAACCTAAGCGTATATTTTTGGTAATTTTTTGTGATAAGAATAATAAAATAAAGATTTATTCCATAAATAACAAAAATAAAAATTCAAGCTTTCCCTTTATTATTCAATTTCCTGGTTTAGTCTATAAAGATTTTATATTGTGACCAAAACATTTCATTCAGTTGGATATCAATTTAATACTAGACTATAGTTTACTTCTAAATTTCGTATGTTTCTGTCTGGGCCACTTATTTATGTTTCTTTTCGTATTTTTAGTATTTATATGATTATATTGTGTTGATATTACCTTTGTGGTTGTCATATAATGTCAATCTAAAATTTAATACGCAACCATATCAACTAAATGGAACGTTAATAAAAGGCGGTAAACTTAAATTTGAAATTTTAAACCCCCTATTTGTTAACTGTTACCATCTAAACCCGACTAATTAAACATTTAGATGTTTTAAAGGGAGAGTAATAATATTTTAGACTATATTACATTGTGAATGAAAAAAAAAATTGCCCATTTTAAGCAACGAAAGCTATTTGTCATTCTGTGAGGAAAGGGCTTCATTTTTTTATTTCTTTTGTGATATCTTTCATGCAAATATATTTTTTTTATTGCTGAACTGAAGAGATATCAGATTTTTCAAAAACACCTTATATGTGCATTGTTGACTACATCAACATTATTTTAATTGTAACAAAACCTAGAAAACGAAAAGTTTCCAAGGTCTCAAGCTGCATTAAGTATTTTTGGAAACACAATCCATTTAAATTTAGCCGATAAACACTTAACTTCATAAATAAGAATTCTAATATTCATCAACAAGATTGTTAACAATATCTTTTTGCGATCTTTGTCTTAGTCACAAAAAATCTGGTTCAACTAATGCATTTCAATCGAATTAATTTGGTAAAAGATTCTGTTACACTACAAACATTTACAATGCAGTTGAATAAAATATTCTTATTAAAATGCAAATATAGAAATTCATTCAAAATTAGAAAGTGTTATTTTAAACATGAACCTTAAAATCATAATGAAGACTGCTTATACGTAAATTTAACAGAAATCTGAAATCTGTTAAGACCCATTTTTCCAAAATGAAGGCCATAATTGGGACAACAAAGGTATTAACGTGATAGGTAATGTTTAATATTATTATTATTATAATATGATTTACAATATACAAATTATTTTTTCTTTTCCACACATGGCTGTATTTTTGGCAAACTAATGAAAACAGTAAACTATAGAGAATATTCGTTGACATTCTCCTACAAGCTTTCATTGACACAAATCAAATGGAAAAACGATTAAAATGAGATGAAAAATAACAATTTTCCGTATCATGCAATTAATGCATTTTGACACTTTGACCCTTTTATCTGTGAAAAAGCTGAGAGATAGAGAAAATACGTTGACATATACTATTAAGAGTTCTCATTGAGATGAATTAAAATAGACAAAATACTAAACTGGGGTGCTTGAGATGAATTTCACATCTCCTGCAAAATTGCCTATATTTAGGCCCCTTTTATATATAAAGATGTAAAAGCTACAAAAAATGCCTGGATTAACTTTTGTTGCGTTTCTCATAAGGAATTATTTGAAAAAAACATCAAAATCGGATGAAAAATAAAAAGAATTCCCGCATATTATATGACACACCCACATTTTGACCCTTTCAGTAAGAAAACAGTAAGAGATAGAGAAAATCCAATAACATACTACTAGAAATTTCTCGTCTTCTGCAAAATCGCATTTTATAACACTTTGACGCCTTTTATACAAAATCGGTAAAGGCTTTTGTTGCATTTTTTCAAAAGGAATCATTTGAAAAAAACATCTAATTAGGATGAGAAGTTTGGACCCCGTATAACTCAATAAATAATGGTAAAAGATTGGTCATGTCGCTTGTGGCTTCTTATGTTGACTTTGTCATGGAGCAAACAAAGAAAATAACAAGAAATAGATCATAATTACATTTGAAAATTTAAACAATTCCCTTTTAATCATTCTTTTAAAAACGGGAGCGGTTAGATCATTCAAAATCAATGCTAATATATGTATTTTATATTGGTTATCATTGTGATAAATTTTCAAATGGATCAAAGTTTTAGAAAACAAGTTATATTGAACAGAAACCTTACTGTTTACAGACGACAACGCCGACGAAAGTCCATAACATAATACGACCCCAAAATCTTAACGGTATGAATGTTTGTCTCGCTTGCGCTATGTTTCCGAAACCAAAACTGCCTTAAAATTTATCTTGAATTGCATGATTTCTGCCCCTTTGGTATCTTCGAATTCCTTTTATGAAAGAAATAGCGAAAATAGAGCCAAACTCACCATTACTGAACTTTCATTAAGAATACATTTAGTATTCACAACAACATAGTTTGTATTTCTAATCAAAACTTTAAATTAGGAGCCAAATTCAGTTTCTTGAAAATCCATGACAATAAAAGATTTAAAATCTTTAACCTTAGGGTCAACCAATAATTCAGAGCTGAAAATTAAGTTCAATCATCAACGTAATAAAAGCAAATGAAATTAATTATAAATGTACATCCTACATTCTATGAAGACATAACGTATAAAGGAAATAAATTGAAAACTCGTTGTTCCGTTAAACAGATACCAAAGGGGCAGACAAAGTTATCCACAAAGGGTACAAAATACAAAATACCAATGTTGAAAAAATATAGAGAATTTTATATGCTTTATGTACATTTCAAATAGAAATCTCTCACCAGCATCATTAGAACCAAACATACTACGTCCAAGATCGAAACATTGCAAAAGAAGCACTCAAATCCAAACAAATCGAAATGGGAAGCCAACTCTGATGTCAAGGACAAGTTCGACGTTGTAGTCAAGTCTTTTCAAAATATTTAACTACTATTTACCCCGGCGAACTTACTTTTAATAAAGCTAATCAGGACAGCAGCAGATGTCCTTTTCTGTATTTAAATGTTTTGGTTTCACAAGGTCAAATCAAAACTAAAATATACCACAAGAGGTACGATTTCTCATTACCTATTGTAGTTTTTCCTTTCCTTGAAAGGGATCCTTCATACGGTGAAAATGTTTCTCAAATTTTACTTTTTGCCCGTGTATGCAGTGATCTTGAATTAACATAATCTTTGTATTACCAGCAAATTTTTAAGTCAAGGCTTTCGTTGCCATAATTTAATTAAAACTTTAACAAAATTCTATCATAGCTATAAATATATAATTTTTAAGTTGGTTTCGTTTGCAAAAATGAAAAGCGCAAAACGGAATATCATTCCCAAATAAACTTTTTTTAATGTGGTAATTTAAACACAACACGAGACGGGACCCTGTAATCCATTGGCTGTCGTTTTTTATGTTTGAGTTGCTTGTTTTGCATTATTTACTTATTTAGCCGATAGTTGTTATATTTGAATACCACCAAATTTTATTTTTTGGGGTCTTTTACAGTTTGTCGTAGGGTGTGGACATGTGTTCATTATTGATGGCGTTAGTGCAATCAACCAGTAAAAGTTTAAGATTTACATGTTTTGGATGGCTATCTCATAAACTGTCGTACCGTCATCTCCTACTTCTATATTAAAACTTGTTTCTGTTGGCACTGTTATTAATAAACGTATATCTTCCTTACACAAATATTAATAAATTTGGCATAGAATCCATCTTGTCTTTTTCACTTTTATTGACAATACAGTATTAAATCGACGGACGTACTGTTTTTGATGACATATCATCAGGAATCTTACCCTGAGCTTGCTTTCAGAAACTGCGAGCATTCATTAGAGATATTTCTTCTTTTTCATGTATTTTGTTAAGTATATTTATTGAAGTTCATGTATCTCTAGTAGGATTGGATGACTTCTGTTTGATTTTTATTGTTCGTTAGTTATTGGTTGTTGTCTTTGATTTTTTCTTTTAACCACTCGTTATGTACCCACTACACCAATTTAACCTCCACCACAGATCTCATGTGCCTATACTAAGTCAGGAGTTGTGGTCATAGGTTTGTCTTTGTGTTTAATGTTTGGTTACATGTATAATTTTTTATAATATTTGCGTAAAATCAGTATCATTTTAAACACGATTTTTTTATTTAGGGCGATTTAGAGCTTTTCACAAGGAGTTAGTTTCGCAGGCGAGAAAAAAATTGGTGTTGTTCATAATTTTACTGTGTGCTAAACAAACACATTTTACCGTAGAGTTCACAACATGTGTTGAATATTGCTACATCTAGACCATTCGTAGTTTATTCCATTATTAAAGTTAAAATGTTCTGACATGTGTAAGTGGAATACAAACATGAAATATTATCAATTTATAGTTGGTTGCACGCTCTGGGTGCTTCAACCTCGTCTTTGCTGAAGAAAACAACCACTTTATTCTAAAATATAAGTCATTTCATGTTTTTTAATTCTTAGTTGCGAGAAAATTTAGTCATGTCAGTGTAAAATATATATCATCATACCATATCTATTGTCCTCGAAAAAAACATACATTTTAATATACTGGATACGATTACTGAATATCTTAAGCATACAACTTAACCAAATTACTTTAATGAAGTTACGTATTCCCAAATTCACAGTGTGCTACATATATCAAAGATCTATAAAATTAAATTATATCCTTTAGAGACATAAATTACCAAAGACCAATACAAATGGTTGCATGCTTGGTCTATCCGATTCCTTGTTGTCACGTAATTTGGCTTATCTCCGACTAATTTTATCGCCAATTCAGTTTATCTGCTAGATCCGTTGCATGCATGGTACCTTCGCTACGACATTTTACTGTAATAAAGAGATTGCTGGTTCTATAAACAACGAACGGAACCTACTTTGATTTGCAAATTTCGAAATTTGGATATTAAAATTTTATAGTCTAGTAATAGTGGTTGATAATGGCATTTTCAAAGCTTTCTTGTACACATTTTCTTGGTACTATGCAATTAAGTATTAGCATTGTTAAAGCATATAAATTTGTACGTTCAATATTTGTTATGATTTATCTTGGTTCAACCTAGGTATTAATGTGATTAAATAAAGACATAAAGGAATGAAGCCGAAATCTTAATTAAAGCATTCTTGCGTGTGTTCCACAAACGGGCAATAATTTGTAAAAGATACTGCATATTTAGGATATTTTAAGTGTAATCAGATCGCTGCAAAACTATAACTTAACGGAACAAACGCCAAAATTAACCTCTTGATAATTAATTAAAATCTTATTTTCCTATCTGTTTTTCAAACTGAATATACAGTATCAGTTTAAAGCAAGGGCAATTCATTAAAACGAATCCTTTCTTCTTCTTTCCTACATATATCTCAATCAGAAACGAATATCTTTAAGTGGTCGTAAATGGATAAATGAACACATGAATATTTGGTCAAATGTAAACAAAGCATTTTCATGGACACAGTTTGTATTTGACACTGTAATGCAATGAACAGCAGATAGCCATACACAAAAGCATCGTTTAATAAGTGATCAGTTTGACCCCACTATATTTACAAATATGAGTTAATTTATTCCTTTTTTCATAATAAAATTTTTTTTTAAATATCATCAAAATCAGATAAAAAATCAGATACAAAATTTTCTATATCATGCAAAATGAAAATGTTTGCCTACTTTGATTCGTTTTATCTAAATAACAGTTTTAAGAGATAGAGAAATCGTCTTTGGTTATATAGAAAACTGAACTGCATGCAACTTGGCTTAGTAATTGCACTTTACATGTAGACTGTGCCAAAGGTTTCGAAACTTTATCGCCCCCAGTTCTGTGATACAAATGTACAATGTAGCATATGGCTATATTATTATTATTATTATTATTATTATTATGTTAATACCAGTTTATAACTCAGCCGATAAACTTTATATTATCTTATGTGTTGCCAAAAGTCGGGTTTTAAGGTCATCCTTGCATCATTTTGGAAATTAAGAAATAATTCTCGGCAGCCATAATTTGTTATGTTGTATATTGTGGGTTCACGGTAAGCTGCTATTATTCAGTGCATAAAGGAAGTGGTGTATTCCGCTAGTGCAAAGCTGATTGGACCCAGCGTCAGTTGTAGATAGCAGAAGAGTAGGAGTCCCTTCGCTTTTTATCCTAGAGGATAATAGGAGATATTCTTTAGCGGGGTAAGTTCGTTGCTTACTACTACCTGTATATACACCAATATTACAATTACTGACGTCGTCGCCAAAGGAAGTTGTAGAAAATCTCTTTATTTTTCAAGCGAAGGCATGACTGACCCTGATCAGGCAGCGACCCGATCAGAATTTGCTAAATCTGTGAGTTATTGGCAATGTTCACCATGTCCAACGAAACATTTTGGGTGTCCGCAAAGTGATAGGAGGCGAGGTAGGTTTCTTCTCTCTCATTGAGTTGCAAGTATTTTTCCTTGACGTACCCTGTGTATTAAAAGAGTGTGTGAACAAACTAGATCCAAAAACATCTGGGAAACAAGTTTCTTTCAGAATCTTGGAATGTATGAACAAACGCCTTGGTAACCGTTTTATTGGAAATCATGCTAAATTAACGGGAAAAAATACAGAAAATCTATGTGAAGTAAGATTTGATAAGTTTCATTGCAAAAATTACAATTTTTGTATAAACTTTATAGTATGTTAAACCTCTAACTTTTTTATGTGACTTCAGCTCATTTTAAAAATATTTCCCGCCATAAGTAGAAAACATCTATTTCAGACTGTCTGGGAATCATATAGACCTGAAATTGGTCAGGTGAATGTAAACAAATGTGTGTGGAAATATTTTGGAGTTAATTTGAGCATATTTTTTATTTTCAATTAATTATTTGAATTTAAAATGGATAAAAAGGGCGTATTTTATCCCCGTGTTCAGATAAATAGCTGTGAACAAGTGGAATTGTTGAAACTTCTGGGGATAGGGCCACAAACTGCTTCCCTAAAAAAATTGTCCAGCTGAGACAACTACATCCCCAGGGACAAATTAAGAAAATTCCCTTATGTTAAGGCTGCACCAGAGCTTGTCCTGTATGTAGATTTTTCAGTGCTTATGGATATTTTTCCGAATTGTTGGCAACGGGGGCAAACTAATGCTAACGCTATGCAGCCCTCTGTTGTTCAATCACCTTAAGAGATAAAAAATTACAATATTGGCAAACTCTACTAGGCATTCAGGTGTAACCCATTTGGCTACTACAGTCATTTCGCAAGGTTACAAGTCAAATATTGACAGCAACAACCACAATTGAGTGCGTCTTTTTTGTTCACAAACTTACCACCAAATTACAACTAATCCGACAGGGATCATTCCTCAACCAGGGATTATGCTTACTATGATTTTGAATACATTGACCGTTTACCTTATTAACCACAGGAGTCAGTCAAGTCCGGCCGGTGCACCGCAAATACTAGTGCCCTGCAACTGCATAACGTTTAACCGTGCACATAACATACCCCAACTTAGATGTACCACATATTCAACGGGACAATGCAACACGAATTACCCAACCAGACAATGCTCGATTGCCGCCAGATGTCAGAACTAGGCTAAACATACGCAACTTTATTTCATCTTTTGAATCTTTAACAGAATACTGGACCAACTAGGTGGAAAACGTTTTATACCTAGTTAAATGGATATGCCGGCCAATCTTGACTGACCGATGATGAAAAGCGAGATCAACTGTGCTGGTTTTTAAACGTTATAATGTCAGTTAATACTTGACCATATTGTAGGATGGAAATCCAAACATGTCCTATACAGACATTTTAGCTAGACTTGAAAAGCGTTTTGGTTTTCGCAGCAACTCTAATGTTACAGTTTCAGAATTTGAAACAAGAGACTCGGGTGTCCATAAAGGATTGGGAAGATTGGGTTTTGTCGTTGACTACATGGGCTTTTCAGAATTTGCCTGAATACCACATGCTGGAACAAGGCATTTTTACATCTTGTCAAAGTTGTAACGATTCTAAAGCCCACCAACAATCAGGTACATTTTTGTTCATTAAGAAATCAAAACGGTTCCGAATATCCTAAACCTTAAAATAGACATGTCCATATATATAATCCACACACACGCACACACATTCCAAAAATGTTTTTTTTTACTCTTATTTTTTTTTAATATATACACTGTATGCCTGATTGTATTATTCTTCCCCTCTCGCATAAAATCACACTGTGACACCCATTTATATACTTTAGTTTATGTATCCTGTTTATTTCTGTGATTCATATGTAATTATGTTTATAGGCTTATATATATATAACTTATTTTGCGCATGTCCTAAAATTGTATTTATATTCATTGTAACCAAGGAGAAGACGATCTAAGTTTGCTGTAACTTGTGTCTGATCCTTTTTACTTATTTTGAGTAAATAAAATGTTTAAACTAACAATCAGGTAATTTGAAACTAAAAACTATGGAAGCTGCTATTGACTCAATCAAGTGGATTCAACACATCAGAACTGATTAAAATACACGAGATCACGGATCCCCCAGGTAAGAACCCAACTGACCTGGACACAACTCTTGAGCCAGCTAAAATTCAAGCCGCATCTGATGATCCAGAAGAAAAGTGGAAGGCCACCGAAGACAATTGGTGACTTGACTTCAACTATTAAAATTTTGACAGAACACCTCAACCAAGCCAAAATTCAAGGCACAAATAAACGATTACCAGAAAGGCGTTACTACCGTGTTTCTTCACAGGAAACCAGTAGAGGCAGATAGCGTAAATTTTAATGTTACAATTGCGGTAGAACGGGTCACATAGCTAGACATTTTCCACATTTTAGGCAATCTTTCAATGAAAGTAGAAAATCTATGGGAAAAAGTAAACAGAAATATGCTCCAGGGACGTGACAAAGGGTCTGGGTTCGTCAGATGATAACGCAGACAATACAGCTGCAGTTCACCAACTGGGAACAGTCATATGCTTCGTGTCAACGTAATGGTCAAAGCAGACCCATTTATACAATCTTAAACACAGGCGCTAAAAATAACAATTACATCTGACCGTGTATTTAATGAGTTGCCCCAAAAGCCATATAGGTTTCATTGAACACAGCTGGTCGTGATAGTTCAACGTTTGGAATCTTCAATAGCTGACGTTATTTTAAAGAAAGCTTAATAATTGTTCCACTTGACTGGCATATGTTAATTGACCTAGATTTTCTTCAAAAATTGTGTTGATATCAGTAAAGATAAATGGACTTCTGGTAAAAACATAAAACTGACATTAGGCAGTAGACCAATAGTCAGTAAAGAGAGTCACAGTCCTTGTTAAAATTGTTCCACCTAACTCTGTGGTCAGACTACCATACATTACCACTTAACATGCTAGTGATTGCATTGTGGAATCAAGACATTGCACAACCACACAACCTATGCTGATTCCCAGTACAGTCAAAATGAGTAACTTACACTTTGTTAAGTCAATGTTTCCTACATTAATTTGATTTTGCGAAAGGATGAAGGCTGTGAGGAGAGGTCGTTAATACAAATCAAATCCCATGTTCAGACGATCTATGAATACAAACGCTGAATCGGTCTTTAAAAATCTAAATGTTGCCAGACATTTCTCTAAACTAGATAGAGAAATATGTTGTCGTTCCTGCTGACAAAACCCCTAACAACATTGTTTTAGTTTGATCATCACATCGCTTAGACAGCTTTACAAAACAATTGGGTGTTGACAATTCATTTGGCAACTCAATATATACCCCGGTGACACTTTCCAAAGAAGAAATCCTTAACGATCATCGGTCAGTTTTATCTTCTTTTGGAATTTCAACCAAGCAGGAAAAATTTGATCTGCTTTACTTTACTGAATTCCAAAAGCTATATATGTGTCCTTTCAAATAACTTTACATCACAGAGTCAGCCAAATGCTCCACAAAATAGCTTTCCAAGTTTCTGCCAGTTATTTTATCAGCAGTAAAGAACGGATTCCAGATTTTGTGTGAAACAATCCATTCTAGAGGTGACGTGATATCAAATGGGGAAATTCCAAAAATCTGCAAGAATGCCTTAAATCAAGGTCCCTTTCCTCTTGCAGTAGCATCAAAACATTTGATTCTGCAAAACTATAACTTAACGGAACAAAAGCCAAAATTAACCTCTTGATAATTAATTAAAATCTTTTTTTCCTATCTGTTTTTCAAACTGAATTTACAGTATCAGTTTTAAGCAAGGGCAATTCATTAAAACGAATCCTTTCTTCTTCTTTCCTACCTATATCTCAATCAGAAACGAATATCTTTAAGTGGTCGTAAATGGATAAATGAACACATGAATATTTGGTCAAATGTAAACAAAGCATTTTCATGGACACAGTTTGTATTTGACACTGTAATGCAATGAACAGCAGATAGCCATACACAAAAGCATCGTTTAATAAGTGATCAGTTTGACCCCACTATATTTACAAATATGAGTTAATTTATTCCTTTTTTCATAATAAAATTTTTTTTTAAATATCATCAAAATCAGATAAAAAATCAGATACAAAATTTTCTATATCATGCAAAATGAAAATGTTTGCCTACTTTGATTCGTTTTATCTAAATAACAGTTTTAAGAGATAGAGAAATCGTCTTTGGTTATATAGAAAACTGAACTGCATGCAACTTGGCTTAGTAATTGCACTTTACATGTAGACTGTGCCAAAGGTTTCGAAACTTTATCGCCCCCAGTTCTGTGATACAAATGTACAATGTAGCATATGGCTATATTATTATTATTATTATTATTATTATTATGTTAATACCAGTTTATAACTCAGCCGATAAACTTTATATTATCTTATGTGTTGCCAAAAGTCGGGTTTTAAGGTCATCCTTGCATCATTTTGGAAATTAAGAAATAATTCTCGGCAGCCATAATTTGTTATGTTGTATATTGTGGGTTCACGGTAAGCTGCTATTATTCAGTGCATAAAGGAAGTGGTGTATTCCGCTAGTGCAAAGCTGATTGGACCCAGCGTCAGTTGTAGATAGCAGAAGAGTAGGAGTCCCTTCGCTTTTTATCCTAGAGGATAATAGGATATATTCTTTAGCGGGGTAAGTTCGTTGCTCACTACTACCTGTATATACTCCAATATTACAATTACTGACGTCGTCGCCAAAGGAAGTTGTAGAATGCTCCACAAAACCGCTTTCCAAGTTTCTGCCAGTTATTTTATCAGCAGTAAAGAACGGATTCCAGAGTTACTGTGAAACAAGCCATTCTAGAGGTGACGTGATATCAAATGGGGAAATTCCAAAAATCTGCAAGAATGCCTTAAATCAAGGTCCATTTGCAGTAGCATCAAAACATTTGATATTTCAACACATTATACCAATATTCCCCATTCAAAACTCATAAGAAAATTCAAATCTTTGGTTCACATTAAAGATGGCAAACGCAGGTATAAAGAAGGGACATGCCTTATTTTGTTATTAACCACTCTAATTCTAATAAAAATACCCTCAAGAAATGAAAATGAAATAAATCAGATAAATGTCACAGCGACTACTCTCCAACCACGAGAAAAAACGGAGTGATTTAGAAAACTAGAGGTCTCGACAAGGCTTCAAAAAGAATGGAATACAAACCTTGTGAAAAGCTCCAAATCGCCTCAAATCAAAGTGCTTAAAGCACTGCAGAAAGTTTTGCTATTTGCAATAGCTGAGTTAAACTTCACTGCTGCAACAAATAATACTAATTAAACATTAAAATCGGAGGTCATGACTGCATGTATAGAATCACACTGCATTGTGTTGATTCACAAATAGTCTTAAATATAGTTAGCTTAGCATAAGAGAAAAATATGACAACAAAATGCTAACATAATTTAACCTTTAGTCATGACTGTGTATGTTATGTTATCTATGATGATACAGCCCTGT
>JAULBM010000013.1:2290567-2301375 GCA_032357055.1 Geukensia granosissima
TCCCTAACAACATTGTTTTGATTGTAAATCACAGTGCATTGACTGCTTGATAAAGGAATTAGGTATTGACAGTTCACTTGTCAACCCAACATATACCCAAACACTTACCAAAGGAGAAATCCTTGACAATCATCGGTCAGTTTTGTCTTCTTTTGGAATTTTAACTAAAAAGGAAGAATCTGATTTTCCTTCACATAACTGGAATCCAAAGCTTCACAAGTGTCCTTACAAGCAACGTTACATTGCTCCACTAAACCTCTTTCCAAGTTACTGACAGTTATTCTATCAGCAGTAAAAATTGGCTATAGAGTTACTGTGAAACAAGCCATTCTCTAAATGGCGTGAATCAAATGTGGATTCTTAAAAATTTAAAAGATCTGTTAGAATGCTTCAAATAAAGGTCCCTTACCTCTGGCAATGGCATTAAAACATTTGATTTTTTCACCCTGTATACTACTATTCCACATTCAAAACTCAAAGAAAAATTAAGAGCCTTAGTTTACCTCTGTTTTGCTTAAAAAACGCAGATACAAATAGTTGGTTCTACGGGGGTACAAACGTTATTTTGCTGTTAACCACTCTGATTCTTACAAAAAGTACTCAGAAGATGACATTTACGGAATGATAGATTTCTTGATTGACAACATTTTTGTAATGTTTGGCGAGTTTTTCAGTAACAGTACATCATCTATATAGAATAAAGTGAAACCGAAAGATTGAGCCAACCTTTTCTCATTTATCTGTAGAAGTCTCTGTATGAAGTCAGCTTAATACGAATAAAGGAATAAATCGGCGAGGAGGGGTGACAGTTGGTCGCCATTGGAATGACGACAGTCTATTGAAACATATTATATAATGTAAAACAAGAGGCAGTAAAATAAAGCAACAACATCATCTTGACTTGGCTTGGACAGGAATATCAAGTATGTGGCGGGGTTAAACATTTTATTGGCGGTCAACCCAGCCCCTAACCTGGAAATTTTTTATGACTAAACGAATGAGAACAAAGCTTAAAAATCAATCATCCGCTTTAATTGTTGCTGGCAATTGTACAAAAACAAAAAGAGATTACATTATTTACCGACCTAAAAAGTACTTGCTGATTCAAAAAGACAGTTAAAAATCCAAACACAATTGATAATATAGCTGGTTTTTCTAACCTCAGACAAACTATCGAAAAACTTCCGGCTGGAATTAGTGTAAAAATATCATTAAAAGCAAATGTCAAAATAAAAACTATTGACAGTTTGTAAGACAAAAATGTAACAAAATAATTATTTTAAATTTGTTTTGATGTACATTTTTTTAGCAGAGAGTCAATGATGATCCCAAAGAACAAAATATTCAAAGATCTTTAAATTGTGTTTTATATTGTTTGTCTTTTGTAGGGGTTGCTTTCATAGCAATATCATAATTAAAAGGAAAACGAAGATACCAAAGGGGTAGAGAGAAATCGTTAAATCGGAAGACAGACAAGACCATGGCCAAAAAATAAAACGAAAGATTAAAAAAGAATAGAACACACAACGCTCCACTAAAACTAAAGCTGAAGTAAAACGAACCCTGTATAATAACAGTAATGTTAAACATAATCGATATTTTATCAAACGACAGAATATAGAAAAATCATCGTTAAGACCAAACTCTTATGAAATCTATAACAAGTTTATCGACATACAACAATCATTTCTGATTTAACTTTCATGATATACATGACAAAAAATTGGGGTAGTACAATTTATATTTGCTAAAATTAAATGATATATATATTCTACATCATATGTTCAGGGGCGGATTCAGGACGCCCCCCTAGATTATTGTTTCAGTATCTTGATTTACGTATTATAAAATAATAATTTATTAGTCTTAAATTTCCAAATTTCTATGAGCTTCCGATGGGCTTCGCCGCCTGGCCCCCTACCAAGGCTCTCTGGACCAACGGAGGAAATAGGCTGTCCCTAGACCCCTCGTTCACCATCCGCGCCCCTAAGGTAAAATCCTGAATCGGGGGCTGCATGTTGAAGGAGGAAAAACAATTTTTCTTAGAACTAAACCTACAATATAGGTTATGAAAGTTCTAAATTTTGCATAAATTTTTAGCATGTCAACAGATTTTTACTATCCTATACCGTATTCGAGCTTAAATATACAAAATTACCAATGTTAAATAAATATGGAAAATTTAGGTATGCTATATGTACAATTCAAGGAATACCTCTCATCAGTAGCATTAGAACCGAAACATAGGAAATCAAAGATTCAAATATAGCAAAAGAAGTACTCAAATTCAAAAGGATTTAAAGTGGTTGGGGAGAGGAAATTCAATTTTGAATACGGAAAAAATTTTTCATCTGATTTTGATGAAATGTCTCTAAATGATTCCTTATGAAAAATTTAACAATGTGACATCAGTTTTGAGGATAATATGAGTCAAATGATCTTTACTCTAGTCATATCATTGTGTCCAGCATTTTACTCTGTCCAGCACTTTACTGTGTCAAACATATAATTTTGTTCAGTGCATTATTGTGACCAACAAATACTGCTCATAATTACCGTAAGGTTGATTTATTCACCTTTCACATGTCAACATGCTGCGGTCGTATCCTACTGCGCTTGCAAAGCACCTCAGTTATTGTTTTGTGACACCAGTGTCCCAGGCTAGTGGGAGGTTTAAGCACCCAAACAACATGCAAAATCCTGTTTAATATTGTGCCTGTCTCAAATCAGAAACTTATAGTCCAGTGGTTGTCATTGTTCTTTTGTGTTATTGCTAGTTGTTTTTTACGAAGTTGTCAATTGTTGTGCATTAAAATAACGAGATTGATATGGTTCAAAGAGGTGTATTTGAGTCGTGAATGTGTTGTCAGGATGTATGTATAATGAGTTCTTGTTTTCTAGTAGTTGTTTGGATATGGTTTGATAATATTTCTAGTAACTCATTCTGTGCTGCTGTATTTTTTATTATCATATGTCGAGATGATTTAGAGAAATGTCATTGTTCAACCGAGTTCTTATGAAATCTCATATACAGTGCCCTAGAGTTATTTGCCCTTATATATACATTGACCTGGATTTACCTGCCCCTAAAACATACAGTAACCTAGAGTTACATGCCCATATAATATACAGTGACCGAGAGTTTCCTGTCCCTTTAATATATTAGTTACACTTTACAATGCAGTGTGTGTTTTCCAGTATTGATTTTCTATAAATAAATGGGTCAGTGGTCAAATACACGAGAGCATGTTAAAGTATCGTACCGTTTATCTTATCATCAATGGGCACTTTGCAAGCAGCACAGCAAAAGATATCGAGACGACTTAATATTTCAAAATCAAATTTATACTTGAAAAAATAATTAGAATATCAAATAAATATTGTTGGAACCCGTTTCAATTGATTGTGTATTTCTGAGAAAACATTTTTCGAAGTATATTTTCTCATTATTGAATACTTTTTTAAAGGTATAAAAGTCAGTAATAACGCCTCATACTATTGATTGGTATAATAGTCCCCTCCTCTTTACTTGATAGTATATGCTTCTGCTCTTTCTTTATATACATAATCTGGTGTCATGGTCTATAAATTATATATACTTATTGTAAGAAGCTTAGTAGTCGTACCATGAGAAAGGTAAGATGAGATTATAACGCATTAAAATATAATTTGACTACAAGTTTAACCAGCTTTTTACTAAGTTCACACAATCAGTCTTACACTACTCGGTAAAATGAGATATACATACTACATATGAAGTTTAATATTACATGATGATTGATCGAATGAATGTTGCCTAACATCCAGTGGCAAATATTTCATGCATATTCAGGACGTTATATTGTGAATGATGATGAATGAATCCTGCTTTGTACTAGACCGACACACTGAGTCGGATTTGTATCGTGCTAGCTCACGAAAGCAACAGACCACAGGAAGACAAAACACTATACCCAGACACATTATTTTGACTCTGGGCCGACCAATCTTTGCTCTTACACCTTAATGCTGCGTCCTTAGCGGAGATGCAGCAAATACCAGTTTTAATGTTATTGGTTTGACCAGGCCGGGAATCGATCCCACGACCTTCCGCACTCGAGGCGAGCACTTTAACCATTACGCGTTCAAGGTGGTTATTACATAAGTATCAATGAGTAAATAGGAAATTTGCTAGGAACATACACTTTTGATTGTTTCGTCATGATTTTTTAGTTTTTAGTTTGATAATGAAGCAACCATACGGTTTTATTGTGTATCGGTGAAATGAAGATGGCCGAATGTAAATTTCGGTGGAAAAAGGTTGTATGGCGTGTGCCAGGATTCAAATATTGTATTCCCTGTTTTCCAATATTTTCAATATTTGGTCCGAATGTACCTGATGAAGGTAAATCCAGAAAAGCGCTTCATACGCAGTGAAATGTAGGCATTTTCAATCGTTTTTTTATTTGTCAATAATCGTTTTGATAAAGAAGACATACGTGGTACTATTTTAATAACTTAACTGAAGGCAACAGATAAAGGAGAAATTATGCAAAGATGTGAATTGTGTCTGTCTAACATATATTTTATATTATTTCTTTTTAAATTATAGAGGCAATCAGGTTATATGATTATCATAAATATATGGGGAGAGAATAGATTGTATTTCACTCCACTGAATTGAGGTTACTCATGGAAAATGGTATATTTTGAAGTATTTTTGGCCTAATTACTTATAGGACCATGAGGAAGGTATAGACCAACCTATAGTTTTTTCAATATTAAAGACAACGATAACCTGCACCATTCAAAAAGTCGTTTGACTTCTTGATAGGTATGAGTGTGGTCTGTAGCTAAGTATGGAATGCCGGTGCCGCCAATTTTTCAAAATTTATTATTTTTCTGTTTTCTTTTGATCTGAAACCGGAAGTAGTTTTTCAGCAAGAAAGATCCTTTAATGAGACTGACCATTAGTCCACTTCTACACATTGCAGTCACTATTGATCGTCTTGGAGATGTGCTTTATGCCTAAGGGGTCATCACATTAGGCCACTCCCATTTGATCTTGAAATGAAGTATTGCTTTCAAATAAAGACCTTTCTGATGACACCTCTATGTGTGGGGTTTGTGAGGAAAAATAACACATGGACAGGACCAAAATCGACAATAAAGCCACTCCAAATTAAATATTAGGTCAAAAATACTTTACTCGCTTCATTTTTTTCACATTTTTGAAAATTTTCATCAATTTTCATACATATTTAAATAAAAAATATTCCCGCTCACTCCAAAAATATACAAAAAGGATGAAAAAAATTATAAACTGCTCTTTCCGCATCAATTTTGAAGCTATTACTTCATATTTCACCATTTCAGACAAAAAATTAAAATTAAAATTTTCGCTCGCTTACACCTAATTTCATCTTAAAAAATCCGAAAAACCAGATATTGATTTGGAAAAGCACCAGTCGCGCCTAGCGGTCTTAAGCTAAGGTTAATAACTACATTTGGACCAATTCTTAACAAAATCATCAAAGTAGACAGTAACCACAGTTTCTATTAATTAAAAATCTTAGCAAACCATAGATTAACAAGATTTTGCATCATTTTTTAAGTGAAAGAGAGGCTAATCATCACTGTTTCAGGCTAAGTGGCCGTGGCCAGGACTTTCGGTTTCGAATGTTTCATGATCATCAGCTTTTCAGTATTTTTGAGGAAAAATATCTGTGAGAGATTTCTGTAGGCATAGTTTCAGTAATTTGAAAACTCAGAATCTCTGTTCGGAGTCACATTTCGTATACACGTGCCTTCGTACCCAATAAAGATTTTTTTCAGAAAGCCACCTGATGACTAAATTTTACCGTTAGAAGTTAAATTTCAAATGTAGCATTAAGTAGATGGCTGTCTCATGGACAATCGTGCCAAAACATCTATGTTTGAATTAGTTACTACATTTTTATCAAATATTTGCCTATGCTTAAAAGTTTACCAATGTTAATTTTTCATGGGTTTTTATGCATTATGTACATTTCAAAGAGTATCCACTCATCAACAGCGTTAGATCCATAAAATATGAAGTCCAAGATCCAAATAAAGTGAAAGATGTACTCAAATCACAAATCGAATCAGGAAGCAAAATTCAGTGGTTGGAACAACTTCTCGTTGCATCACGTTTCGAAGCCTATGAGAATTTTCAGTACTTTAGATTTGAACAAATGCAGCATGTAAAAATATCATTAATAAACATACCAGACAAGTCGAACAACCAACGGGGACCTATGGTCCACCAGCAGAGCTATCCTGTTACCCAATGCACTGTTTACAAACGCTCTTTCGACAGGTGTTAGAATTAGCGTTTACATTTGTCATGAAAACATTGACTTTTCCCAAAATGAACGTAATGGTTATAACTTCCAGATTATCGATATTTTTTTTCATTAACAGAATTGTAAAGTAAAGAGTTTCAAATCACTATCTTAAATTATAAGTGTAAAATAGAAGAAGCAGTTTACACATAATGCATTGTAAAATTTTTAACAAGCAAGTTCATTTTGACTTTAATCACTAAAATATTTTGTCGATGTGTTCTTTCAACGATAGTGTGAAAGATAACCAACTAATCTGGAGTTTTACCTTAAATGCTTGAGATATAAGAATATGTGTAACCTTTTATTTGATGGTCGCCTTTTGGGTATATTGCATAGTTTTGAGGTAGACGGGTACATAATTAAAATTGTTTTATTTGGGGAGAATTTTGGAAAAAAAAGTTTGTTTCTACTTTTAGATGAAAAAAATAATTTGTTTTTGGTCTTGTGATAAAAAAATTGTTTGTTTCACCCTCAGCTGCCACTATGTGTAATGCTAAAGTAGGGATAAAAAAAATTGTTTTCGATATTTGTCGCGATAAAAAATCCATAGCCCCCCCCAGAAAATCAAATGGTTGCTGCCTAACC
This sequence comes from Geukensia granosissima, assembly GCA_032357055.1. Classification (NCBI taxonomy): domain Eukaryota; kingdom Metazoa; phylum Mollusca; class Bivalvia; order Mytilida; family Mytilidae; genus Geukensia; species Geukensia granosissima. The sequence continues at coordinate 2,297,500 of JAULBM010000013.1, forward strand.
ATATTCGAAATGACATCAAAACTAAATTAGACCCAAACTTGTTATCAAGACCATAAGTAAGTTTATAAGTCTCAATTCTACTGTACAACTGGTCAACACATTTCAAATGGAGGGGTGGAGAGGGGGAGGGTCATGGCTGTTTATTTGTTCTCAAGTTACTTTGATTTTTTTATTTTCAATAAAGCACTTAAGTTCTAATCATCTTCTAGGATTCCTCAATGGCACTGGTGATTCATATTGATTTACTAATGCTATGGTAACTAAGACCTAGAGCTTGACCCTTACAAGTTTATTTTTTAAGATATTGTCTTCATATCCCCCTTTTTTGTCAAGTCCAAATGATTTTGCCAACTAGGTGAAAAAGCAAAAGTGCAGAAAAGCAGAAATCATGAAAAATAAGGTATTTTGTTTAAGATAATAGAAGGACCCCTTATCCCAGATACTGGTGTAGCTTTTGTTAATTTTTTCATGAGGAATTATTTGGAAAAAAAACAACATATCAAAAAAGAAAACATTGTCCATATTTTTAAAATTCCCCCACTTTGAATACTCATATAGTCCCTCCTTAAAAAAACAGGTAGAGCTAGATCATCTTATCCTGTTTATTTTTAAATTTCAAATAGATCCAAATAATATCAGAAAAGATGTTGAACAGAAACCTTAATGTATAGGGATTACTATGAACCCATTACATACAAGATTGCAAAAGAATTTTTGTTGTTTAAAAATGAATATTTTTTCTACAATTTGTAGGAAAGTATTACAGGAGAAAAATGTTGAGGTTAAGTCATTTGGCAAATAGTCCAAACTACCACATGTGCTTATTAATTTAATACATATATGTCTGTATACTTTCAACCCCTTTGGGTATAAATGTGCATTTATCCAATAAATAAATAAAACCCAATTCAATTTACATGCCACCACTATAGGTGACTTGACAGTTTTCAATATTTTTTTTAAATATTTAATTGGAGTTACTTTTTGATAGTTCTGAACAATATAAATATTCAAATTTATGCACAGATTTCAACCTAATTAAGTTCTATGGCATTCAAGGCTAGCCTAGAACCATTTTTATGTCTGGGAGACACAGATGATGCCCCCTAAATGTAAAGATTTGCTGATAAAGTTATGTAACTCAGTAACCAAAAATAAGAAAACTTGCAAAACGGGAGCTTACACTACTGATGTATACAACTTCCTTGTTTAATGTTGGTTGTAACAACTGTTTTTTATAAGTAATTGTATGAAAAAATATAGATTGAACAATATGCAATCCCAACTTAAAGTTTGAGGGACATAAAATGAGTTAAAACTAGAGCACTTACAATCCAGAGATATACAAGAAAGCCTAGCATTTCTGCTAAGATGGTAAAGAGAGATCGATTTCTTGGCAGTTCTTTGCCTCTATTACAATTTTCCTAAACCTTTAACACCTGCAATAGAATAAGGGAATGCATCATTTTCATATATTTGTAAATGAGCTGACTTCTACTGGTAATTGATAGTGAAGTCATTTATGTGATGTTTTGGATATCCAAAGTGTCAAAGAGCAGCATGCACTATTCGAGCCATTTTTGGTCCTAAATCTATATATCCTGACACCATCAAAGTCTCTGGTCACCTTTGGAAAGCTAGTCCTTGGCAAAATTTCCTATATTTTTATTTTGCTCAGTTTAAGCCGAGAAAGTAATGTAGGCATTCAACAACCAATATCTTGCATCTACATGTATATTTGTAATTTTAAGTAATCATGAATTTGTCTCTGACATGAAGTTTATAAGGATTTTCCAAAAAGGATGAAAATCATGGCAACCAATACTCAAGTTAACAAAATTAAGAAAATTTTTTAAAAAGTTTCAACAAAAACTGCAGCACAGAAAGGTAGAACAGTGTTCAGCTATGGCTAGGACTATAAAGGATACATTTTTATTTTATATGACTACAAGTAAGCACACCTATGAATGTAAGCGGCACCATTGAAGATGTTCAACTGAGATATTTTGGAGGGGAAGGGGTGGGCAAATAGTTTTTTTTCATTGTATAAAATTGGTACAGGAAAATAATGTAAGCTACTGTTTTTATACTTTATCTGCTATATATCAATATAGAATCATCAATACTGGCTCTATTTAATCAAATTTCCTATTTTTCCTCTGATTTTCAGCAGGATGGTCAACTCTTGTAACACATTATGATAATGTAAAAGCTATAATTGTGGACAATGTAAATGGAATATTCAATTGAATGATTAAAGACTTAAAACAATGGAAAAGTTAAAAAAAAAACAGTAACAAAACTATGGTCTCGATTAGATAATGACACAGCACAAGTTACCATCAGTTTTAATAGACTAAAGTTTTCCTTGGTTTCCATGACTGACAATTAACATACCAGTATGTAATGTTTTCAACTGTAATTAAATTTATAATTGACAATGAAGGAGAAAAATAATTTTGATATTGTTAGAAAATTAGACTGCAATGCACATATTGAATAGGTAAAAGTGGTGTAAATGTCCTTGATTAAATAAGGTTTAGATATTAACTCTGATAACACAACCGACATCAACTTTTGCTGGGTGAGATCTTGCACAAAATCTTTATACACCTTGAAACAAAGGTGAAACATAAATACATTGGCCACCTGTAGAACTGGGAGGTGCCAGTCAGGTACTTTTTCACATCATTTGACTTTATAATCAGCTGATTATCGGATAGAGATGTATATTGGGGTGTATTTCAGATGACTTTATTTTTGAAGATACTACATTTTTCTGGGAGGCAATCTTGATTAATCAGTCAATCATCGATAATGTGGTCAGTGATCAGATCTAGCCTAGAGCATCTCTCACCTTGTGTTGTCAAGCCCATTGTTTCTTTGATCTCATCAATCATTTAATCATAAAGGTGCAATCGATCTAGTCATGATTGCTCCTTCATAAACAAATATTTTTCACCAATATATTTTTTGTGGAACTTTGCCATATTTTATAATTGGATAATTGTCAAATGATACAGGGAAGTCATTCTAAACAATTTTCTGGAAGATTGGGATAATTACACAGGTACCTGCTGTTTTGCCACAGGTAGGAATTTACATTTTTACTTTGTATTTGATGAAATACATTAATAACAGGTGTTTCTTTCCTCTAAAAGATGGAAGAAGCAAATTTACATGACAAAAGAATTATTAAATGTGAAATCAATGCTTTCTTGAAAGCTTTTATACATAATTGTCTAGTCACGGCATAACTAAACAACTTGTTGAGTATTAATTAAGATCAAACTTCGCTGTTGTAATGTTACGGCAAAACTTAAGTAGAAGTTGTTGCTTTTAAATTCTTGATTATCTCCCCTTTAGCTGAGAGTGATGCTATGCAATAAAAATTTGTATGAAGTACATTTTAAAATGACTTAAAGATAAAATAATCCGAGATAAAAAAGAGAAAATAAAGGCAACAAAACATGGTTTTCAAAAGATTTGTAAAATATAGCTCTGAAGTAATTAGCATGAAACATTATTTTCTTATATCAAAAAGCAAAACTTTTCAGTTGTGGCAAATAAAGTTTCCAGTCACTATAACAATAGAAATCTGGTCTTTCATATTCGCATTGTAGAGAGAACATGAAGAGCAGTATCTTATCAAATTAGGAATATTTTAAAACAGCATGACAGAATTTTTTTTATCCCTTGAGAAAATGTAGTCCCAATTTCAGTAGATGTGATTCTTGTTGAGTCAAACTAACAATCATTCCCTTTACCAAGTGAGGGGGTAGACAATATCAGTCTTACAAACAATCATTCCCTTTACCAAGTGAGGGGGTAGACAATATCAGTCTTACAAACAATCATTCCCTTTACCAAGTGAGG
>JAULBM010000013.1:2307793-2320305 GCA_032357055.1 Geukensia granosissima
CCAAGGTTGGGGTCGTCGGACACAATTTTGAAAGAGGACCACCCAAAGACCATCCTATCAAAGTTTGGTCAAAATTGACTGAGCGGTTTCAGAGGACGACGGACGGACGGAAGATGGACGCAAAGTGATGAATAAAGCTCACATGGCCTTTTAGGCCAGGTGAGCTAAAAATTGGAGTCATACAAACTTGGTCATTCCAACTTGATTGGCTCTAACACAAATGATCTCTCAAATCTCTCATTGTTCTTTATATGTATTTGTACCACAATTTCTCAGACAGTCCTAAAACACAAAACTGATCCAATTGTACGAAAGATTCTGAACATAGGAAGGAGCAATTTACTGTTTTAGAAATGAAATACTGGTAGTTAACACTTACTGAGCATGGCCACTTTGTAATTGGAGCAGCCAAAAAATACTGAACAACACAACAAATTGCACCACTCATAAACAAACTATCTAATGACACACAGAATACACACACACATCAACTACCAACATGTCAATAATAAACCTCCAAAGTACAACAACCAACATAGTAACTGATGACTTCTTCTAAGGTCAAGCAAATGTGGCAAAAAATTTACCATGTGAAGGTCATCTCAATCTTGGTGCTTCACTTTCAGGTTTTATAACCCTACATTACTGTAGACGATGTAGATATCTAACACATTTAGAAATAGAAAATTGTTAAGTGAACAAGACTGAGGAAAAAGACACCAGTTCCATTCCATGTCCCCCGTTCCTTGGTTAATTGCAAATTGTAAGTTCCTTTAAATGTTCACTTCTGAAATAACAATAACCGAAAGTTTCTTCATTCTCCCTAACTTTACAAGGGGGATGTTGGTCAGGTAGTGAGCATGACTAAAAATATATGTGCTATTGACTGAAGGGTCCCTGTTCACGGATAACACTTTTTGGAACTTTCAGGTGGTTACAATGTGAAAGTATTTTACAAAGAAATATGCTTTTCATTCATCACATTTAAATTTTTGTCATTCATGAATCATTAAGGGTTATTTCACATATTTGTATTGATTTTTTTCTACTTCCCCACATCATGCATACTAAAAAAGTTTTTAATATGTACTGTGTGGGTATTATTATTTGTGGGGTTCCATTTTTCTTGGATTTCGTGGTTAAATGAAACAAAATTAAGAACACAACAAAAAATATATTCTTCCTTGCTTATAATGTGTTGAATTTGAAAACACAAATATAGGAACCCATGAAATGGTGATATTTTATCAAATCCATGAAAAATGGGTGTCTGCGAATAGTTTTTGATTAATCTTCCTATTTTTGGCATCCTGTCTAATGAAGGTCAATTTAGAAAAGCAGTTTAAACACAGTTAATTTGGGCTTTTAAATATTTGTTATAAACATATGTTATATGTGGATCATGTCTTTCTGGCATATCTTTAAATAATGAAAAATGCCAACAAAAGAAAAGATAGCACAAAATTGTTTATCCACCAAAAGTTTATATGCACTTTTTTAAATTAAAATTTACTGATTTGCATTTTAAGACCACTGGTCTGTTTTAAAACTAGCATTTAAATTGGCAATTTATTATAAACTTTAGATAATTCAATATATTTTAAAATGATAAATCTTCAATAGGATTATAAACATGTAATATTTAATTTCCATCAAGAACCTGTAAGGAATACCACTATGACAGTATTTGCAAAACAAATCCCATCATTAATACAACTTGACTTTATATATCTCAACTTTTTATACAGAGTGACTGAAAAATTGGCAATAAATATGTAAAGAATCAATGAAAAATTGTAAACAGAACTATTATATAAATAGGTTTCAAGTGACAAATTTATCCCATTTATATGCAACTTATGTAATATTAAAATGTATGGCTATACAATTATGTAATTATTTCCATTCAACAAAATATTAATGGAAAAACAAATGTTTTAATTGATATAATTGGGATCCAATAAACAAACAAATTTATGGAAAGATATGGTATGATTGTTTATGGCATAATATGCGTTCTTCAAATCCAGCTTCAAAAAATTGACTAACAGATTTGTATAATTCTATAATAACCTTATCTTCTGAATTGATCTTTAGAACAGCAGAGTAAATGCAGATATTGAATAAATTTTTGATTGCTAGTTCTCTTTCTCAATTTGTAAATTGTCTACATTACTCATATAATCCACAGAATATTCCAAACTGCCAAATCTATTGGCCAGGGATTAGAACACCTGACAAACTGGCGCGACAAACATCTCCTACCTGAATAAGCAGCTGGTGTTGTTCGTGCAGACTTTTAATTTACAATCGGTTTGGGTAAACAATAGTTACATCACCATTCTGAAATTAAACAAAAACATCGTTTAATAACATCCTATAGCAATATCAATGACAATCAATTCTCATTATTTGGCTTCAAGTTGTTCATCTCCATCACTGCAGAAATTTCTACAAAGGTGCAATAGTCATATTAAAGTTTAACAATGTCTTCAATACCATGCTCTGTTTCTATGTAGAGTGACACCAGTTTCAGAGATCTGTGATGTGGCAGTCAGAACTCAATTCAAAAAACTTTTAAAAAGAACAAGAAGAAACATTGATGGAATTTGACTCTTTATGGAGAGAATTTGTTGTAAGGGATTCCATTCTGGGCTATAACAACCAAAATGGTTTTTGACACAAAGGCATGTCAGAGGTGAACAGTAGCAAGAATTGTGCTCATAGCTAATAAAGGTCAAAACTATCCAACTTCCAGAAGTTTACTGAGTGAAAAATTTTTGTTCATAATGATATTTATAACAATAAAGTGTGTAGTAAAATTTTTTATCTAATTATTTTGCAGTTTTTGTCCACTTTTTAAAAAACAGATTATGGGTGCAAGGCTCAAAAATTTGAATTCTAAACTATACTGAATTGTAGAAAATACATTTATCAAAGGGTAACAATGCAAGGTTGTTAATGTATAACTTTGTGTATCAACAAGTTACGATAATCATAGTGTTTTACTTTTTTTAATGTTTGTTTTAACCTCTTGATAAACAAGAAAAAATACCTTGATGCAAACATTAATAATGCATCGTGTGGGAAAACTACAAAATTTGTCTGCATAATTGTGCATCTAGCAACAAAGCTGACATGCAGGTGTAAAGGCATGTCACATCAACCAGCATATCACCCCCTTATTACAGTACTCACACCAAATGAATCAGAAGTCTAAACAATTGCATTTAAACTGGGCATTTTTATTAAAGATCATCAGTGCTCTCCAGATCTTCATCAGATAATTATGATAAAATAGGGTCTAGTTTACAATGATTACCTCAGTTTAAACTTTTTATGTTTGAAATGTCTACAATTTTATCTTGATGCTCATCGGGTGTCTTCCCTCGGTCAAACATCACCCTATGCCTCAGCAGATAGTCTTCATGCTTTATCTATAAAAATATCATATAAATAGGAAAATTCTCTCATTTTTATAAAGTAATCTATTGCATAACAAGAGAAAATTGGTATTGATAAATATTTTCTCACAAACTTTTGATAAATTTATGACACTATCCCATTAAGAAAGCAGTAAAATGTATCTATCTAATGTTCATTACTATAGCTATTGCTGTTTATCTAGTAGCTCAGGTTGTAAGCTTTCAAAAATTAATTCCTCTTCGCTCAGTAGAGTGCTCGAATATATCATATTACTCAACAAAATCAGAATTTTACACAAAACAATTTGAAGGATTAAAGGTTTTTTCTGTTTTTCTTTTTCACAACAGGTATGGTTAATTTAATCAGGGAGAAAGGGCCTTCCTTAATCCAAGTTTTGGTCTACCATATATTAATGCTAAATTTTTAGTAAAAATTAATATAAATTAAAGGCAAGACAAGTAAAACAAACAAGACAATTGCTTTTCAATGGCTTTTTAACAGAACTGTAATTTCTAAAACATTTATACACCCAAACTTGCCTGTGTGATTACCTCCATTAAGCAGCCACTTGGTTTTAAAGGCCAGCTTTTTCATTCCCCCTTTGATAAAGCTTTTTGTCATAATGAACTTGATTTAAGAGGTCATTTGTCTTAAATGGTCACTTTTGCTGCTTACCAAAGGTGACCTCTTAACACAAGTTTGACTGTATATATAAAAACAGCTTTTAGTAGGAAAAAGTATGATCTTTATTCTTAATGTTTCAGGCCCAGAGAGTTCATATATCTCTGATTGGTAAATAATCTTTTAGTTTCGAGTTGTTATAATTCTTCCAGATTAAAGAAATCATGTACAGAATTTAAAATGATTACAACATGCTTTTCTATGGGAAAATATAAAAACCTATCTAACCCTCAGGTAAAACTCACTTGAGAAATTTTCTCACATCATCCTTAAGATAAAGCAAACCACAAAATTACAAAGGTGTTGAAAAAAATCACAGCTTGGTGGCCCTGTCGGTTCATCTTTTGATATCTCATATGATGGTTAAACTGTCATAAGTGCTTTTTTCTCTTTGTAAAGTCTACACAATAAGAGGTCTATTGCTATAGAAAGTTCAAGTCAACAACACTGAATTAATGTGTAAAATTCATTTAAAAAAATCATATTTGCTCAATTTATCATTGTCATTCAGATAATCTTTATTTCTTTGTAAATATTGATTTCACAGTCAGGCTCCTGTCAATTTTCATAGCGTTTGTGAAAATCATATCAAAATTTTGTCATGGTCCACAATTCTTCAGATAAAATTGTCATATTTTTCTAACAAATCAATATTATCCTAAATCAAATTCAAATTTTACAGACAAAATATGTCTGAAATTTGAAATTGAAAACAAGAGGCATACCTCAACATTTAAATTTTGATTCATAACAAGATTTGATATGGGAGATAGCAGACTCAAACACCAGAAAAAAATACAAAAAACCCCACATGTCAATAATTACCCTGCCCCTATCCACCTATTTTAAAAGTGATGTATGCAATATATGTCAAATAATGACTTTCTAGGTCAATGCTGTGACCCTAATCTAAGGGTAATCTGGAGAAATCAGGGTACCCTAGTTTCGCTTGGAGGTTCACATTGCAAAAGCATGCAGTTATTGGGAATTGGTATGAAATAAATAGCACCAACAATTTGACTTTATTTATCCTATCCATAAATTTACTGTAACTATAAAGATAGATGCCTGTGCCTGTATTGCTCACTTGGAAAGAAATCAAAATTGTCTATTGTCTATGGATCAGCCAATAAGAAACAAAAACATGCAGTGGCAGTCCTTTCAATGATGAAAATCTGTGAATTTAAAAAAAAAATATTGAGACACAAATGCTTCAGACCCAGTTTCAGTCCAAGTTTAAGTTCAAATAGTCCAGCAATTTCAAATGAGAAGCTTTTTAAGAATTGGCCAATCAGAAAGCATAACTGCCTGTGGCTGCCATGTTAATTGATCAGAATGATCAATACAAACTACATAGAGGTCATCTACTGTTTGCTTATTTTAAAAAAATACTGCTGATTATGTTAATTAAAGTCCACTCAACTGCCTAGTTTTTATAATAATGCACACAGGTTGATAAACACTTTAAAAGACTGGTCAAGAGGTGTGAAAACCACATAAAAATTAAAGAATGTTAAATAAAATTTTGTTTTCACTGACTGCTGTTAACTGTGCAGAGTAAGGAACAACTAAATCATAATTATGCATTGTACTATAGTACCGATCTTGGATGAAGTTGTTATCTTTAAAGTACATACAAAAATTCATTTTGTTCTTTTCTTTCAATCTGAACAAATCATCCCATTATTAGTTTTCAAGTTTCTTTATTTTATTTAAGCATGCATATTATATATATTTAAATATACTTTGTATGAACTTGAAAACCTGCAGTCAGGGAACTATGATCTCTGCTATCAGCATCTTGTAAACATTTATAATATAAAAATCAAATATCAAAAGGGCATAAATTTTGTAGAAGTAAAATCTGATTAGAACCTGGCCTTGCAGTGTACTACATGTTATAGCTGTACTGGTCTCCAAAGGCATGAATCAGGAGTCAAACTTAATGCATAATACTCTTAAACAGCATATGCATTCAGCTTTACTTGCAGATCAACTTTGGGATTTTATACTTGACCTGCATAACAGTCGAACTGGTGGACAAGGGACAATTATGAGATAGAGCAAGTGCCCTTTAAAGTTTTATTTGAGTTAATTAAAGACAGTGATCTGCAGAGGTAGTCTAGTTCATAATTTTTATATTTATATAATTTTTTTTAAGTGGAATTTTTGGGGTAAAGATAAAATTCAATCACTCAAATAAAGTGAAATCTACAATTTAAATTAATTTCAAATGAGATATTGAATAATTCGTTCACAGATGATTCTCATGCCTTCAACAGCATGTTATTATATTTCTTGCATTTATATAAAATTTAAATATTTTAATGATAAACTGGGATGTAATTATCATTTAAAATCAATGCATCAAGCAGTTGGAATCAAAGAAATTTCTTGATAAAAATATAGATAGTAATATAGCAGGTGCATCATAGTAAAATGTCTTCTAAGATGATCTATCACATTATAAAATCTTAAATCAACAGTGTCAAGCGTTTTCCATATAACTTTTTGTATGTACAAATTTGCACACTAAAAAAATCCTCAACTCAGAAAATGTAATCTATGATTTTTCATTAAAAAAATACTTACCAAAAATGTGAGGATGGAAAATCAGATTTTTAATATTGATACTTAAAGTACCCTTGAACTTTCCAAGTAGGAAAGTGATTAAGAATAGGTAACCAGCATTGTTTATGAGATATTTGATTAAAAATATCAAGAATTTTATTTTGTAGATATAAAAGCAATGAAATATATCTTAGTATTACATGCCCTGACATTTCTACAGTAAAGTTCTATCAGGTATGAAATTATTACAGACAAGATAAGCCAACATCCAGACATAACAAATATCTTCATCAACATACCTATCTGGTCAGTGTTTTATTTATACTTTCTATTTCTTTAATCAAACTTTTCCAAATTTTGGCAAGTAGCATTTAAAGCTAGAAAACCAAAATACTTTGTTTTCAAATACACAGAAATACAACATATGTCTTGCGATTCATGATTTTCTTTTCTGGAATTAACAGTATAATAAATCAAAGACAGATTCCATTTTTGAATTATTTGTTAAAGTTCAGCTGCATGATCTCTGATCAAGAGGTCATATGTAGTCATTAAACTTATGTTTAGTTTTTAAGAACTTAACATGTAGCAAAAAACTGTAATATTTACAGTACTAAACAATTAACAGCTTTCATGAATAGTACTCCAGGGTACTTTAACCTCAGAAAATGAAGCTAACACACATACCAAATTTCATCAACTATTAATTGGTTTTTGGGGCACTGCATAAAGTACTTTGTCTGTCACATAGAAGGTAATTCTCATGAAGAAGTTATATCATCATGAAATATTGTACGAGGATAGTCCGATATGGATTGCACCATGTTAATGCTCATCTGTTGTGTTAACTGTCTAGGAATTTAATTATTAAAATACCAATGTTAAGATACGGGTTAAGGTTCAATTAGTAGTTAGTTTTTTGTGAGGAGGTACAATTAAATTTGACTTTCTCAGCCTGTACAAAAATACAACATTTTTTTCATTTGACTTAAGTTGGTTACAAAAGCACTCATAGCTTCTGGAAAGGTACTATTTTATACCAATGATATGTGAAAATTCCTCTTTCAAAACAAGGTAACATCCAAATAGATTTGCAGCATTACCAGAAATCATTTGGCTACTAGCTAGCAGATTGAGTGGTCTCCCTTTGCAGAGTCAAAAAGCACAGATAATAAAAAAAAAATCTATAAATTATGCAATATAATTATACATCAATTATGTTAATTAGGCAATTAGCACATTATAGTTCATATGTTTCTTCTATCATAAAATACAGATGAGATATTGGCAAGAAAATATATATTATCCTGTTCATCAGGATAAATTATGAGGTCAATATCACACATCGTTCAGATTCAGGAAAAAATTTTTTTTTGCACTCTGTGCTAATAGGTTGGATGATTAGTGATGAGCAGACAAAAATTATGATCTAACAATGTCTTTTTGTTATGATATATATATTCACATATGGGCGATCATTATTTCTCTAAAATATATATAGTTACACCCAACTTATAGGGGTTATTTATTTTGTGCATAATGGTTACTATGGAAACAGAAATTAATGGTAGAGCAAGAACTGATAGGAAGTGCTTGCAATACAATGAATTGTTCACGAGTTCAACAACTGTCGACCAGGTCTATCAATTCTGTTGTTTGGACTATGATAAATCTGTACCTTTTTTAATGTTCAGACTGGTGTCAAATTGTACACATTAAGTCATCTTCTCACAAAATTCACCTTCCATGATTTCTTCAGACAAACTGCTCAACATCAGGTTCAATACTTCTGATACTTGAAGACAAAGTATATAATATATGTATTACAACAAGGGCTGGCTTGTTAATAGTATATAAAACTGGTGCAATAATTAATCTGGATAACTATCAAAAACTACAAAAAATCATTTATCAAGAGTTTCTTGGAATAACTTCAACAATCTCACTGTATCATAACAAAAAATATATATAACAAGCTATAGATGATTTGTCATGCTGAACATAAACAAGTGCAAATTATAATCTGTACAAACATAATGAAATGGATCAAATTATATATCAGATGAATGGAATATAAAAAACAGTAAAAGCTGTACGGATGTTAAACAAGCGAAACTACCTGTAGCAAGCCATCTGGTAGTGAAGTTAGCACTGACATTCTCTGGAGCAATGCCCAGTTCTTTCTCTACAATAAATTCTCCATTTCACACGACAAATCTTATTAGAGTGTGGATATAATAGGATGGAATCTTAAAGTCAACAAATTGTTTACTGAACACATTAAAGGTGAGTGAGAGATTAATTTCTGTACACTTTAATTATCTTTATTTACCAATAATCTAGAATCTAAAGCATCCCACAGAGTTGACCAAGGCTATCCTTAATGTTACCTAGAGATTCTTAATATATATTCAAATGTAAATGTTTAAGACCTCTCATGGCAGTCAACTATTCAAGATGTAAAGGTCCTTTCTTCATCAATCTTATCACCTATAAAAACTTCAGTAAAATGATTCTTTTTTATATTTTTTAAGTGTTGGTTAGATTTTGAAGCAGCTTTTCTTTGATATTTTAGTTATATTTTAAAATAAGATAGAATGAGATTTTCTGCAACAAAAAATGTGGAGTATTGCCCTAAGTAGCAAGATTTGGTCTGGTTTGGGGGTTCTAGGAGTTTTGAAATGTACAAGAATAAGCCAATTTTCCAAGGGAAAATTTCAAATGTGATTGGACATAAACTGCATCATTATGAATAGAGCTTAACCCTAAACCATTCAAAATATAAACATTTGTACAAAATTCCTCAAAAGAAAATGTAACATAAATTGGTTCTGTCAATTCAGAAAATAAAGTGGTCAAAAGTTGACGATTGGGTAACCTATTCCCTAGATCTTAGGCTTTTTATTGTGGCATCAGAAATAAAGAACAGATGGACAACTGACATCCAGTACAAATTGGCTGTAATACTATACCTAATAAACAGTGCGGAATATAGGTATAATAAGTTTAATGTCTTCGCCCTTATAATTAAGAAGCCTGGTGCAAAATTTTTGTATTTGAAGATGATATAAAATGTGTATCAAAAACAAACATATAGGCTTGAATGTTGGCATTAGATACAGGTTTATCAGAACAAACCCCAGAAACAAAATAATATTTGTAGCATTCTTCCATGATAAGGATTTCTACCAATATTCTAATGATGCTTTACTCAGATAGTCTGACATAGATCTAAATTTACATTTTTTAACTTTAATTAAGTAGTAGCATTTGGTTTGTTTCATCCATTTTACTACCAATTTTCCTACCTCATCTTTACCCAAGAAAATTATCTTTTTTGTCAGATTTCCTGTAAAGCTTACAAATTTTGTAAATGCTTTGATAAATATGTCTTAAGTGCTGTGTGGATTTGAATTTGTGTGCTTTTCTTTTTTAAATTTATGTTGTGGGTATTGGGTGGATCTCATTTCAGAAATTTAGAGGTCATCACATGGAGTGGGATTTCCCCTTGCTGAAGGTCTTGAGGAAACCTTCAGATTTTAACATTTGATATCTGCTTTAGAAATGTGGCAGTGTCTACTTGATATGTATGCCATATCTTTCTAAAACAAACTTATAATAACGTTCTAATGCAAATGTGTTGAACAGTGTTGTATTTAAAGATTTCCAGGCATCAATATTGATTTGATGGTCAAAAATATTCGTTAACTGACTCAACTAAGCATTACCAGTAAAACCAAACTTATCATTTTTTTATCATTTTTTTGTTTCAAAAGGGGTGGGGGGGTCGGGCCCCTTGGATCCACCCCTGCCAAGATATGTTAACTGAAAAAAAACAATGAAGGGATCACCTGATCTGCATTTCCAAATGTTTGTTGGTAAACAAGTAATTCTGTTGCCATGAAAAACAATGTATGATAGGTTAACCTCCTGGTATCTGTGGCACACTTGTATGACATGCATTCTTGTCATAGTATAAAGATAACATATTGTTATATCAATAAGTTACATAACCAGATAGGCAATGAATGCATTTTACACACTATCAATCACAAATATCAGGAAATCTTTTCATTTTCAGGCATGTAAATTGAAATCTAAAAGCCATGCTTTCCGATAAAATTTATTTTAAAAAATTTCATTCTTGGCTGCCACAGTGTGACTTGCATTTACGCACTGCACATCTCACAAATCTTTATTATGTTCAGACAAGTAAAAGTAAATTAAAATCAAACAGCAGGTCTTTCAGAAAAAAATATTTTGGGCTTTGCTGCATCAGAAGTTTAATCTCTGAGCAATTAATCTGACTAGTATTGGAACATCTGTATTGGAATATTTGTCTGATGTCTGTATCTGATTGACACTGGTCAGTAATAGCACTTTGATAGGTTTTTATCAGATAAGCCACAATTCCAACAGATAGTAATTAAATTTTATCTTTTCCCATGAGGCTGCTGTATGTTAAAGGCTATCCATGCTATTTCAGAGATGCTGGGATAAGCAGCAATTGTTTTTATTTCTATTAATTTACATGAATTTTAACTTTGATAAGAAATTTTTGCTGTGTGTGGGGATGACAGTTGCTGACAGCTGTCTTATACCAGGTGTAAGCTCTATAGGTACAATCTCCCTCTGATAAACCAGGTTAGAATTACCCACAGTTCTGAACAACTTTTTACCAGGGTCATATATGACGAAATAATTTCTAACTTAAGAATGTAGTGTTGGTTGTTAAATCATCGGTATATAGTTATGGATATTGGAGCATCACTTGCTTATTTAAATAAACATGATACAATAGAACACAGAACTTATGGCTCCATACGTTTTTGTAGTATAATTCAAAACTGACCAAAAGGGAAAATTTAGATATATAAATTGCTTGTGACGATCCAATTTCAAGTACTAGTATCTGATAATAGCTTGTTTTGCTCTTATGTCAAGTATCTGTTTTGAAATGAGCTTACTATTGCTCTCTCTATGTTATTGTCCATTTTCTTTCCTTTGACCTTAGCAAATGCAGATTAAATTATCCAGAAATCAGATGAAAGTAACTCAATGTCAGTTTAGTTATTATGCAATTTTCTCACAAACAAATTTCTATCAGATCACAAAAAACTCAAGTGCATATCTTATCAAAGATTTGTAATATTTTTTTAATGAACAGCATCAGTATAATAAAAACTAAACTTGCATTAAATGCATAAATATTACATGATAAGATATATCTAATACATATATCTTAAATATAATAAGGAAAAGGAAAGGTAGATTTTCAAGTGAAATTTGGCAATTTAATAAAATGATATATAAATTTCATTAAGTACATTAGTGCAGCAAAGATGTGCAGTAAAATTGATAACAAAGAAAGATGTAATAAAGATAACCTGAATTCCTCTGAAATAACCAAACCATCCTAGAGAGGGATGATAAGGATGTTTGAGGGTAAAACAATCAATAAAAAAACTATTATGAAATTGATAAAACCTATTACTATGTGAGTGTACCCAAATTGGCAAGGGCTGACATTATCTAAAGTATTCTGCCAGACCTTTCTGTCAGTAAAGCAATATTCTGTCATCAGCTGATAGTTAGGTTGCTATCTCTAGTTTGAATAGATTTCACTCTCAATTTTGGTATAACTTTATAATGATAAGTTTGAGCAATAAATTTGATTTCAAACACATTTTAAGGTCATAGGAACCATTAACATTAATTCAAGTTGAACACGTTTAATTTGCAAGAACATTTACTTTTAACCGGAGGTGCAGGCAATGCCTGCAAAGTTCGCCTTGTTGTCCCCAGCTTGTCGTATTCCGCTATTTGAATCAAAG
>JAULBM010000013.1:2322866-2346327 GCA_032357055.1 Geukensia granosissima
ATGCGCATCTACAAGCTATATGCAACCATTCTATAATAAAATTAAAAGCCTGCCTTCAAAAATGTAGGAGGAGTTCATGTCACAAGAAAGTGTGACGGACGGATGGACGGACAGACGGACGGGACGGACAGACGGGGGTAACGACAATATCCCCGAACTTTCATTCGAAAGTGCGGGGATAAAAAGTTAACAGACATGAGACAGACACAAAGTGATGTTAGGGCTTTCATGGCTTTTGGCCAAGTGAGCTTATTGTATGTAATTTGGCATTGACATTTGACCTAATATAACCAAATTGTGAATGAAGTCAAGATCTTCACAGGTGGTCACATTTTTACCTCAGTATTTTCCCCATACGATGTTTATACAAGATCTGATATCTGTTAACACAAACTCTGTCATGAAGCACCTGTATTACCTTTAAATAATCAAACACACCTTTGTTCTCAAATTAATCCACACGCACCTTTGTTTTAAAATTATTCATTATGTAAGGTTATTTTCTCTGCCTACTTGAGACAACTTTATAGCTGAATCAGTTTTTAACGCTACATTCCCGCATTACAATGAGCCATACTCCGTAAACAAACATCTATTCATCAATTATTCTGAATATTGTATTTGTTTGGGTTTTTAAATTAAAAGATTTGAACAGAATAACTTAAATTGATCAGTTTGAGCTAGTGTTTGTTGACCATTATTTTGTTGTTGATGAAAACAAGGATTTCTCTAGAGGATTGTAAACACTAGTAGGTAGAGGAGTACATTTCTATTTTATTGTATACTACTGTAAGTAGCTTGTTTGATTAACTATAAAATACTTACTGCACTATGTGAAACAGCATTATTGGCATTCTAACCAGGTCAGATCAATAAGCCTAAAATTTAAATTTATTGATGATTAAACTTAGGTCAAGGACAAATTCTAAAAGATGATGCTGTGTTGCAATATTGATATTGGATCTTTTTATAACAATTCAAAGTGAAAAACTAAAGTCTTTTTATTTACCAATACGATAGGATATGTGGTAGATTTTTTTTACAAAGGAGCTCTAGATACTCATGGAGTAATGCAAAGCAGAGGCCTCTCAAACCGATAAAGTTTTGATGTCAATGAATACAGAAAATGCTGTGTTGTCCTTAAATGAATTAAAGATATTTTTTGAAAATTGTAAATTAGGAATAGTAACATTCATTTTATTGTCAGTTCTCAAAGTAGCCAAACATTTGCAACAGCGCTATGTTCATTTGTCTGCTTCTATACTCTGACAGTTCCAAAGCAAAATATCTGTTTAGAAGTCTGATCCCATTTTATACAAAGATTTGCTGTCATCTTTGTTAACTACCCTGATAATTCAATCATTTCAGTATTCTTCATATTTTTTATCCTACCAATGTTTGTCAACAAATCCCTAGTGGCAACACAAACTGCAAATTTTTTTCTCATGCAATTTAAAATGTTAGGCCAACTAAAACAACATCTGTTGTTTATGCAAATCATTATTTTAAATAACCATAAGGACTAAGTTTTTTAGGCCTGAAAAGGACATGGTTACTGAATTTTTAAAAGAGCACAATAACACTAGTTCTGAAGGGCACATCCAAATAACATAAGGGCAACATAAACATTAATGCTATTATTTTACAATTGTTATCACATGTTTATATAAATTACATAGAGGTATTTCAATAAGAAATGTTTGTGCTATGTAAGGGTGTTAAAAATCTCATTATGTTAAATTGCTAAAATGAGCATGTTGTGCTTAAATGGAAATGGCATCAAGAAAAATTGGCATGGAATCTGATAAAAATGCATGGTGTTCATTCATGGTAAATATGGAGAGAGACTAAATTATAGCTGAAAACGGCATCCTTTCTAAGACATGGCTTACATAAGAATTTGTATTCTTTCAGAGCTAATACAAGTTTCTATTACATTTTCTGCAAGTTATGACCTTGAAAAACAAAATATTTTAACTAAATATACAAATATAATATGCTTGTAGAACAAATATTTTTACATTTTCAAACAAAAATTTAAACATTGTCTAATTTTCAGCAATGAAATTTATCAACCCTTTCTCAATCTTAATTATCATATGTATCACCTGTTTGGCTAGACTGTTAGATACCCAAATCTTGTGGATTTACATGTTTCAGTGAAAAATTCAACTTGTAAACTCAAACAATCAGCTATACTTGAACCTTTCCAAGTCTTGATTAACAAAATGAACTGCTAGTATTATAATCAAACCATATTTTATATCTGTCAAGAACAACTCAACAGACAAAAGGACCATATCAACACGTCTCAAAGCAAAAAACTATGGTCCGTCATAGTTAGATCATTTAAAATACTTGTCCGCTTCATTCACAGTCTTTTTGAGTTGTGTGATTATATTGGAGTTAACCCGAAATATTTATCTTTAAATCAGAAGGCATGGGAAAATTGTTAACAATGCCGATATTAGTCGTCTTTTTTATCCTTTTTCAAACTGTGACTGAATCGTGATTTAGGTTTTGTTACTTTGGTCTTATTAAAATAATCCCCTAAGCAATGATAAAAACAAAACATTCAAGATGATAATAAAATAAATATACATTTAAATGTACTCTTACTCTACAACGACAACTTTATTAGGCAATATTTGCTCACTTCAAAAGAAAGATGAAATGATATTACTGGGAAAGCTGAAACAAATAATAAATTTAGTGTTTTTGGCAGGGACTTCTGTTCACCTTTTGTCCTTAATGAATTAACATAAAAAGACAATGGTATTATGTCAGTTTTCTGAATTCATTTACATTGTAATGGTGATACCAATATGAGATGGGTATTCATTTTCCTGAGATTCCTTTATTCTTGTCAGTTTTTTACTGACACTGTTTAACTTTTAAGACAATTGATATGTATTAAATAAACCCCAGGGAGACAATGATCATCTATCATCAGCTAACCCATTCATACATACCTTATAACTACTGGGGGACTGGCATCTTCAAATTGATGAACATTTAAGAAAATACCAAAGAAATCTGTATTTCTTGACTACTCACCAGTGTTAAAGAAGGGTTGTAGAAGTTAAAATATGATTTTGAAACATTTTTGGTGTAGATTTATTTATCTTTTTTAATTTTCTTGAATCTACCTATAAACAACCAAATTTACATCCATATTTATGGTATCCTTATCATTCTTATAACATATTATATTTTTCGAAAAGATAGTTTCTAAGCAGATTATATGATGATAGAAATCCTTTCAGTTCTCACATTATGGTTACACTGACCCCTCAAGTATAGATTGTTACAGATCTAAGAATGAAAGTGATAATAAACCATGAAAACTCATTATATGATATTTTATACTGATAGTAGTATTACCTTACAGGTATATTTTACAGGTAAGAGTTTATCAACAGACTGATTGGTGAATCACTTAATTTTTATATCAATATTTAAGTCTTCAACTTTTCCCACGGTCTCTCAAGTGACTTCATGAGTTATGTTGCAAGGTCAAAGTTGACTGAAATTCACGCAATTCAATAAGACAACTGTGTATGTTTTTCCGCCAGGTAAATTAATTATGTTTCATTTACCTTTAAAACAAATGAGGAATTATATTTTATGACAGCATAGTATACATTGGAACTATAATGGAACAATCTATTTAATACTTATTTAATTGGATTAAACTGGACAGCATGCTGCTAGTTCTGAAAGGTAATTTAAAAATTTTATTTTAATATGATCATAGCAATACATTATAAAATATTTAATATTAATTCATAAAGTACCAAATTTAGTAAATATTTATGAAGAGTCTTAAATTTGACAAAAGAATATATAAAACTTGTATTAAGGAGGGTTTTTTATAACAACTAATTCATTATTCAAACAAATGGTTTATAATATAAATTATACTGAGGAATGGAAATGTTTTCTGTAATATGACAAATATTTTAATTATTTTACCTGACTACATCCAACACTAAGAAAGCTTTTTTAATAAGGAAGGAAAAAGCTGGATGTTTTATCTTATGAATAAACAAAACTTCCCTTAATAAGGTATATATTTTCCAACCAGAAAAAAATATCCCCTTCTGTTGCTTAACTAAAAAAACAAATCTGTACAGGCTTATTTAATATGACCAACTTAAGGTTAAGTTCAACATAGAGAAAATGTTCATGGGAAACAGATTTCCAAGCTCCGGCAAACAAGAATTAGACATATGACGGACCTGAAAAGGGGAGACAAAGTACAACTCACCCTGATAATGTTTCAGACCTAATATCAAATAAATCTAACACACACAAGCAGAAACATCTTTCAAGAATATTTGACAGCATGGGAATTTAATCAATGTCTTTGCAAAAAGGAAGAAGACATGTTGGACCTTTAAAGTTGAGACACTGTACAACTCTCCCTGATAATGCTACAGACCAATTATCAAATCAATCCAACATACTTAATCCAAGAAATCTTGAAAAAAAATTGACGGAGGTTTAGACGTACGGATGGGCAGGGGTAAAACTTAAATGCCCCTGTTCAATTGATCCATTAGGAAATAAGCATGAAATGTACTTAGCCATGTACCCAACCTAATCATATAGCAGTATGGTAGAGATCTAAATAAATTAGTTTGAGAATATCATAAATTCTTAACATGTGTATGGTTACCTTGGATCAAATATAGCCAGATACAAAAATCTAACATCTTCCATTATTCCCAATTCCTTCTGTCTTTAATGCAAATACTATAAAAAAGGAAAACAACAGAATATTGATATAGAATACGATTATCTCCATCCTTTCTCTCAACCAACTTTGTTTAATAATTCTCTTTCATGTCACCAGACATTTTAAGGGACTTCTGCTTCATTTACCTCATACTTACCTTTTCCCTTAAATGTATGTATCTCACCATACTTTTAGTTTTTTAGGATTTCTCCTAACAATATCTCACCAGATTTTCTGCTTTGTGGAAGATTTTCTTACCTTATCTTACCATCTCATCTCATCAAACTAAATGGATTTCTCCTACCTTTACCCAACCAAACTTTTATTTCACTATGTCTTACTTGATGTCTTTTTTAAGATTTTCTAGATTTCACCTAGCTTTATCTCAACATATGTTTGTGTAAAAGATTTTCCCTACCATTTATCTTCATAGTGACTTTTTTCTAAAAATTTCCTACATTCACCTCACCAGACATTTTGGTTTTAGGATGTCCTACCTTTATCCCACAAGACTTTTTTGGTTTTAAGATTTCTCCTACTTTCATCCAAACATACCTTTTGATTTTAGATTATCTGACCATACTTTTTATTTAAGGATTTTCCCTACCTTTATCCCTCTATATAAACTATTGTTTTTAGTATTTCTCTTGCCTTTATCTCACACTACTTTTTGTTTTTAAATGTTTCTGTACCTTATCTCACCAGCCTTTTTGTATTTCTTAGTACATTACAATTAGCAAAAGCGACAGATTCTGAATCAACAATGCAATTTAAAGGAGACATACATCATAAAATATGTTACAAAATAGTAAAATAAAATTAATCATCCCAAGTTTTTTATAAACATGGATTGTCCAGCCATTTCAATGTGTGTGATAAGACCTTAGAAACCAAAAACCATACATACTTCTTTATACAGAATTTAACCAAAGATATCTTTGAACTTTGTTGAAATTCTGTTATTTAACACACATAAATGTCAGCAATGTCGAGGAATTACCTATACATCTTGGGAGTAAACTGTCAGAGCAGAGAACACCAAACATCAAGTGGACATCTAACACTTATATGGGAAATTTTCAAATTTTTACTTGATTTTTAAAAGTGATGCTGAGTATTTTACATAAATACAAATTTGTTTCAAGTTTTCTTGAATGCTTTGCAATCAATGAAAAAGGGAGATAACTCTCTACTCTTTGACTTATTTGGTTCACATACATACTTCTAAATTACATGAGCATTCCCAGAAAATTTGTATATTTCTTTTAGTTTCTACAATCATCACTAAACAGAATTATAGTGTTTTTGCTACAGTGTACAGTGCTATCAATTCTGCTTGACTGTGTCGACTACAGCTTAAAATTAATGCTTCAAATAGGTTAATATAGAGAAACAGAAATAAATTTTGTGAAAAAATCCTCTTATTCCAATTAACAACATACAGCTTTTCAAATGTTAAAGTTCTGAATGAAAGAAGTCATTTTCCTTTTTCTGTAAAAATAATGTTGTTTTGGATGAAACCTGAGAATTCCCAAGAAAAGAATCTTCAAGCCTTCTCCACAGTAAGGGAGTTCGAACCAACTATTCTAGACTTCTCAATACATATCAATAATAAGAAATCAGTAAACATAATATGATAATACACTTAATACCTAATGAGCTATCTCAATGTTCAGTTGTTTCAGAACCCTGTTGGATCAAGTAGCAATCACCAGGTAAATCCATTCTACCTGACTGCACACTGGAAAACCTATTCCTCCATTGATTTCTTCATGGCCTTTTTTCTCTCTTGTGGTCTAAACGGTTTAATAGCAATTCAACATAACTTGTTCAAAAATCAATTGATAAGAATGGACAAACAGTTAAAAGCAAACAGATAATGGCCAAATACCCTTCTGTTGAAATATTTAGTTCCAAAATAAACACATCAAAATGAATCAATAAACAATAAACATCAAAGAATAAAATAATACAATTTTACCATGAATAAATAATGTAAACTAACAAAAGTAAGTTGCCACTAAGATCAGATCAATTTATAAACATTTAAATGATGCATAAAATTAAGTACAAATCTATTGGCTTTCATAAGGTTGTTGCAGCACAGTCAACTAGAAATGTCACACAAAACTTAATGGCATTAGGTAAAAAATAAAGCTTGATTTGACTGATTTAGGTCACTGATCTACCAATAATAACATGGCACTGAGGTTTAATTAAAGTGATTTTTATACTGCATAATATGTACATAGAGAAATAATATTGACTAAGCTTACTGATGTAAGGTGCCTGTTTTTATTGTAGAACAATAAATCTTACTGTAACCTACTTTTTTCAGCTGTTAATTGGGTTAACAAAGTTGTCTTTATTGTAGAGCAGTAACTCATACTGTAACCTACTTTTCTATTTATTGGGTCAACAAAGTTACTATATTTTTGTCTTTATTGTAGAAAAGAAAATGGGTTTAACGGGTTAACAAAGTTAATATCTTATTTTTATCTGATTTAAGAGCAGAAACTCTAACTGTAACCTACTTTTCAAACCTTTCATTGGGTTAACAAAGTAATCATCTTTTTTTGGTCTTGTTTAAAAAGCAGAAATTCATACTGTTATCTTCTTTTCAAACCATTTATTGGGTTAACAAAGAAAATATCTTACTTCAATATCCAGTAAATCTCAGGATGCTGACAATAACAGTCGGCCAACTTACAAGTAATAGGAAAGATCCAGGTGCAATAAGACTACATTTATGTCCCAAAAATCTGCCCTAGTTTCAAAGTGCTCTAAGTGTAGTAATCTGTGGTTAAAATGGAAGTCTTCTGCACTGTGATCTTATGGCTACAACTTGTACAATTTTATCATTTTCCTTAATTTTGTTAAAAAAGTGCCATTTTGGACAATTTAAGTACAGAAAATAGACAGCATATTCATGTGCAGAAAATATTTCTGTATCTTTTATATTATCCAAAAATAAAAAATATAAATATATAAATTTGAAGACTGAACATGGATGGTCTGCATTTTCTGGACCAAAAAGTGGTAGTTTAGGATTAAAGATTCATGGCTTGGGAGAGGCACATAAATTACGTGGAAGAGTTGAACATGTTGTAAGTACTCAACCATCCCTTTAACCTGGGACAGTAGTGTAACAGAACAATATTAAAACCTAATAAAATCAGAGACATATAATTGTATTATATGTCTCTGATAAAATTTAAAAGTATCAAAACCATGTAGGACAAAAAATTAACAAAATATTAATATTGAAACCATCATTTGAATGAAATCATTTTTTTTAACTTTTCGACCATCATTTGAATGAAATCGTTTTTTTTTTTTTAACTTTTGGGAAGTATGGCTTTAAAGTAGATCAGACTTTTATGTATTATGTACTTTATAAGTAATAACTGCCTTCTCATCCAAACAATCTAACATCCCAAGGGTGAAAAGTTTAACCAGGTATAAGATTCTATCACATAATAGATCCTGGTTCAGTAGTGTTCCGGTACAAATAAAAAAACATGTTTGAGTTACTGTGTAACAAAAAATCTTTTAAGAGGAAGGGGGTTAAAATTATGGAAGGAAATATTTTTCTGTTTCCATTACAAAACATTCAAAACCAGAGTCCAGTATAGCTCACCAGTAAATGACCCAATGTCAGTCCTTATAAGCACTGATGTTTGCAAGGAAGGAATGGTACACAATGGTTTCGTAGATGATTCCAATGGAGTTTATTGAGAAGATTTTTAAATGAATTCTCATAGGGTCCTTTCTTAAGCTCTGTTATGGCTGCCTTTCTAGTCCTGTTAATTCAAAGACTGGCATTAAACACTTCAAATGCACTACAATGACCTCATATATAAGTTGGCTAGGTACTAAAGAAGAGTGTTCTTTATATTTTGTCATCATGAGATGACTATTGACTATATTTACCTGCCTTGCTGGAAACATCAATCATTCTCTGATATCTTCAGAAAACCAATCTGATTAATTCTGTCCATCAACAGCAGAGTTCAGGCTCTTATGACAATCTCTATTAATCAGTTATAATACCTTTGTCAATCTGAAATCACAAGACAAAATATTTTCAATCATTTAAACATGATTATGCTGCTTACAAGCAAATACTGTCATCATGCCTTGGGCATTATAAAAGATTGATATTATAGCCTCTTTAATAATACAATGGAGATTATAAACTGGTTGGATACAGTTTAATAATTAAATCATTCAGTTGTGAAAATTGCATCTTTGAATGCAACTGCTATCATGAGTAACCAAGGAAATCACAAATAACAACAATAGCCTTTTCAAAACTCTCCATGCAGGGGGTGTTTCAGATGGACTATTTAACTGGAAATCAGTCTTGTCATGCATAGTTTTGGAATTCACTGCCAGACTAGCTGGTATTTGTAGAATTCAGGAGTACTGAAAATGCTTACTTTGGTGATTTGAAATCTAAGATGTTCCTATATTTTGTTGTTATCTGTTGTTGTTCTTACAGCATTCAGCATTGCCTTTTTTACATTTACAAGGGCCATTCTCATGCATTTTTTTCATTTTGTTCACTCAACTTAAACTTCAGTTTTATGTTTTATCCTTGTGTAATTTAAAGCCAAAGTTGAAAATGTATGGGAGACACTCAAGCTCATGAATATGTAATTAAAGTGTAGATCATATATCACTTAATGGAGAATAAGAAGTTAAATGTGTTTTATCAGAATATATAAGACATAACAATGTCCACCTCAGTGTAAACATTTAATTGTTGTCTGAATTTAGTTGAACATTATAATTAGACAGCTCTATAAAATGGGGCATTACCGTATGCAAAAAGGGTGCTAATCTTTTTCAATTTCCCAAAGTGCAGGAAGCTGTGACTGTTTCTTAAATGTTTCCTGACAAATTATTCTTTTCTTTAAAGTGTTCATCAGTGTCAAGGTAACTTTCAAGTTCAACAAAAATTTATTCAAGTCATACTATTGACCACATCGATTGAGCACCACTGTGACAAAAATTCCTGAAATATCAGGTCATTGTTTTTATAAACAGACTCCAATCAACAGACTTTGGACAAACAATCCCATTTACCCACTTGGTCTTGCACATATCTTGTGAAGAGGGAAGTTTAAACTTTTAATTCCATTTAATGGAGATTTATTTTATCTCAAATTATACAAAGTAATGGGTGGGAAACTGAGGAAATAAGGACACCTTTCAAAATTTATTGCCATTTAAATTTCAATTTGTGCATCTTTTTTTAATAATCAAAGTAAACCCTGAGAAATCTATCAGGTAGAATAACTGCAGACATACATTTATTGATATGAATCCTTATATTTATAAGAGTAATTTTTATCAATTAAAAATATAACATTGTTTTCCTTTTTACTATTTCATGGCCTTGAATTCCTTGGGTCAATAGATAAAAACATTAATAATTCATGTCCAGACAAACAACATAAACTATCACTACACTATACACCAGTGAAATCCCACATTATCTGGAATACAATATCATCCAACATCATATTCCATCATTTATTCTTATAATTCAAAATCAACTGAAATTTCAAACCTGTATCATCAAAGTATGTTTGAAGAAACTAACCATGGAATGACTTCAAACTCACTTTTATTGATTAATTAAAATACAAATTTCATATCCAATTTATTTCTTTATGGTTTTAGACACTCACTTGCATACATTTGATAGTAGACAAATTAACCTGTACAAGCCAAGTCAGAAATAATCTCACTTTATATATATGATAAACTGATTTATACAAGTCACACAGAAACTTGCATGTATTACCAATACTTGGCAATATGCTAAACTGAACTTTAGAAGTCACATACAAACTCCATACCAAGCAGAAGAATACACTAATTTATACAAGATGGGTACCATCTCACTGGGCCACACAGATAAGTCAGACAGAAGCTAAAATCGACAAGCTCGACTTTACCTGATGGGAGGCTATATCTATATGTACAAGTCTGACATTTGCTTGGCTGTAGGCAACAAAGCCTTGTTCAAGATGGACTAACAAATCAGTATAAGATTTACATTATCTTGGTGGTAAGCTACACTGACATTCCTGTTTCTTCCACTGACTCTTACCTTATTATAACTTCAGTCAAAAAATGAATTAAACAATTATAAGCAAATTGTTTAATGGAGTACTGTCCCTTTATTAGTACTTCAACACTGTTTACCTGTTCAGAATTGATGTATTTTATTGTATTCTGGTATTCTAATGAGATAGTAAGGGTTAAATGCTGCTGCTGAGGTTCATGCTGACAATTTATTGCCAATCTCATTAGGTTTTACTAATTTATTTACAGATGCTTTTTTTCTTTTGCAGATGAAGAAAATGCTTAACAGCACCAGAAAGTAAGTTAATTTTTTCTTAGAATTTTTTACTTAAAAATATATTTTTTCATTCATGCATGGTACTACTTTTTCATCAATCTCGATAAAATTTCTTATGAATTGTCAAAAAGTTATAGGAGTAGTGTTGTGTATGAAAATGAAAAGATATGGGGTAAATGCCAGAGACTAAACTCTTACCAAAATATAGGGTAAACATCAGAGACCGCATTCCAACCAAGATATAGGGTAAATGTCAGAGACAGCACTACAACAATGAAAAACAGAGAATTTACAAATCTAAAGGTTTACACAAGGCCTTCAACAAGGGTAGAATAACACTCTTTGTAAAATCTCTTAATAGTCTCAAATAAATAAAATGTGTAAAAGTAAAAAATACTACCCTTACCTAAATATTATCAAAAATATATTTGTAACAAAACATTTAATACAAAGACAAAACCATGACCACAATGCCTAACTTGGGACAGGCCAAAAGACATGTGGTCAGGTTAATCTACTTGAGTGGGTGCCTAACCCTCCCCCATGACCCTACTTTTGGCTTTGGTCTTGTTTATCCTATGACTTCATGATATTTCTATTTCACTTCATAATTTTCGTCTGTCCCTTTGGTGTCATGTCAACAGAAGTTCATATTCTTTAGTTTTGCTACCTGTAGTGGGAAAACTGAAAAACAAAACCAATAAGGCACCTTTGAAAACATAAGCTTATAAGACTGATTTCTTCTTGAAAACTGAAACTATTAGGCTCATGGTTAAAAACATGCATATTTTCAAAAGCTGTTATTTTGCATTGATGTGTTCAAATGTTTTTTCTAACGCCACACCAATACAACATATCTGGCTTGCCTGCTACCAGTAACTTAGAAAGTGCTTAAAAGTAAACAGGTTATTGGGAACTTTTTATTTTTAAACACTAAATAGGAAGCATATATATGAACAAAAGCATTCTTTTAATGCTGTGTTTGCTGTTGTTGTACCAAATACAATTCTCTGATATCTATAAACTTGTTGTTATAATAGGACTGAGTACTTAAAGAAAACTAAAACCCATCAGATTACTATGTAAACTATCAATAAAATCATTCTATTTTCTACCTGCCTTTGTTATTACAATGGCAAACATCTCCGGACCAATAATTAGTCAGAAATTGACCACAATAACGGTCATAATAGGAATACATTAGTCTGCAATTACATTTAATTGATTAATCGAAAAATGAAAAATGAAATAATCTTTCTGACAAATGAGACAGAAAAAAGGTTTGTAGTACTGGCATTGTGAATTGAAGTGTTTTAATAAGTAATCAATAAAGGTCAAAGCAGAACACAATTTCTTCTACAGTTGGGAGTGTTGGAACTTTCTTCAACTTCCTAGCAGATTATGAATAGTGTAAGTTGTAAAAATTCTTAGGCCAACAAAAAAAGATTAAATAATATAATTTTTGTAAATAATATCACATACTGACTGGACTTGATTGCTTATTCAAGAATGTCCATTCATTGTGTTCAAGCTAGCATCAACATTTAGGGTAGTTTAAGAGAAAGGAACATTTCTTTTTTTGTGGGAAAGGGGGGGGGGGGGGGTGAAGTCTTATTTGAATCAAACTAGATTTACATTCAATCTGTATTTTAGCATGCATTTATCTGTTTAATGTTAAATTTGGTATTGTTCACGGGAAAGTTATCCTGAATGGGCAAGGCAGGTAAAGTTAAAATGTAAATGTGCAAATATAGGGGGGGAAAGGGGGGGGCTACATGTTTTAAGTCAACAACTCCCAACTTAATTTTGAAATACTTGTGTATGTAGGTATTAAAAAACAAAGATTTGAATACCACAAATCAATTTCTTTCTGTGCTACATTTCCTGGTATCAAATATTTATATACCTTTGAAACATTAACGGTGCCAGCTACAGTATTGATATTGCTCAGTTCTGCACCAAGTTGTCTTATAAAAACATTTGTGCCAAAATACATTATAGAAGCAAGGGACTGTTTAAGTGTGATATTCACTGGTATAAGAGTGACAAAATTGACATAATAACAAACTTGCCAAAAGTTTATGCGACATAATAAGGACAACAACCTACGTCTTCCTCAACAAAATCCTTCATCAAATTATCACCTTCATTTCATACTGCAGACTGTTGTTCAAAAATCAATACTGCTTCAGAGGCTACATAGTGTTTTGGAGAATTTAAAGTCATGCATACTAAACAAGTCTGATCAAAGTACAGATATTGTTTTAGGAGACACAGGGGACACTAAATAAGTTGTAATTTACTCATCTGATTATAATAAGCATTATTGAATTTTCTATGTGGAAACCTTTAATTGATTACCATACCTGGGAAAACATTTCAGTCAGGTGTTGTAATTAAAAGTGGAAGCCGGCACAAAGGTGGTGTTACCACATCAATATATTATAGTGTGGATAAAACCAATCATGTTGGACTTCACTTGACATGGCAAGGTTAGTAAAGTTCTTTCTTCAGTTCTGTGAAGGGTTCATTTAAAATCTTTATAAGATCAACCTCTAAGCTTTAAATAGATAGCATCAATCTAAAGATGCTGTATTTTTTCAAAAAATATCATGTGGCATGCCCCTGCAGGGTTCTAAACAAATCAATATCATCACATAACATATGTTTATTCAAGATAATTTTCTATTCTGTGTGATCTATATAATCAGAATGAAAAAATTTTCCATTAATGCATTTTATCCTTAGTCAAATTTTTCCAAATTACTTAGAGATTTCAGTAATATGTTTGAGCTTTTAAGGATTTTCATGCTTCATTCTCATGTTTCTATAGAGTCATGATAGTACAATGTACTACACAATACCATCTTTAAGTACAAGTGAACCTTTTTTTTACGATATGCAGTAGATTTACTACAAGAACATTTTATTTTCACATTTGTTGGTAAACATCAGCTTGGAACTGAAGTCAATAAACTCATGCCATCAATTGATTGCAATGCTAAGTGCATGTAAATAACACTTGATAATCAACATCTATGTGATATACTGCCAATTAGATGAGGGAAATCTAGTTAGATCTAATACCAGTTTTATTGCCTTACATGTATTATTCACATCGTTCAACTTGGTCAGTTTTTTTACAGATTCATTATCAGAGTAATAAACTTCCATGTAGAGGATGCTGTTTCTAATACAAGTCCCATTAATAAAAAGAATCTTCTCTCCTGAAACATATCAATAATATCTTTTTAAATTAAAATGAATGGAGTTGCTAAAACACAGTAGAACCATGCTTAAATATGACTAATGAATGGGATTTCCATGACATTAGCATTGGCAATCTAACTTTGTATACAACTGATGTTAAATCAATTTGGATTCATAGTTTCCTCCATATTCTTAAATTATTTCATAAATATCATCTAATTTAAACATTGTACTGCCAAACCACTATTCTATGGAATTATTAAATAATGTAGTTTTATCGGGGAGCAGGGGAGGGGTGGAGGAATGAGGATTTCTGGGTTAGAGGGGCTCTTACAAAATCAAAAGATTTTTTAATATTTTTTTGGGAGGGGGCATGTGGCATAGGCCATGTTGGCCCTATTATAAACCTGTGTCTGATTATCTTGTATTTCATTGTGACCTTTAGAAATTTAGTTTCTTATAATTATTTTTTACTTCTGAGGTATGCTTAATTTTAAATTAACAAAATGATTTTTAATTCCAATTGCATGAAAAGAGCAGAAAATACTGTGCTTAACCAATAATGCAAAGAATTTTCAAAGTAAAGTAATTGCTACTTAAAGATGAATTGGGGATATATATATGGACACAATAAAATGTAACTATACAAAACATTTAGTAAGTCAATTCTAATTGCCCTGCTTTATTAATTTGTCTTCCTACTAATGAGATCTCTTAAGCAGAAAGTGATGTGTGCTAGCTATATACTATGTGTATAAATATATAAGAATATAAGTTATTCTAAGCTGTCAACGTAGTTATGTGTCATAGTTTGTTTACTGTACTGTATTGTAACATTTGGCCATAAATATTGAAATGACAAGTAATGATATATTTTTATGATTGATACCACATTATTGAGATCAATTTTTTTCCATTGGGGTCAGTAGCAGGTTGTATTAAGGTGTGTAAAATAAATGTCAGTAGAACTAAGATGGATCTTGTGGCATTTAAAAACACTTCAATGATTTGCAAAACCATCGGGTCCAACAGATGGCTAAACTTGACAAAATGTTCTGAGTATTTCTCATACCAGCAAGCATCATTTATCATATCTAATACTCCATCTTCATAGCAGTGTCAACCTCAGTATGCCAACTGTCAAAGATGCATCTATTTTTTTTTACAGAATTCCTGCTTCAAAATATTCATTCCATTGCCTGTTTTAAATACATAAAATAAACAAGACAAATGTGAAATAGAAAGAAAGGATATGGTGTAAATATTCATGACACAAAAATCTAATATATTGAACACTATTTCCACAATTTCACTGATAAAGCTTAAAAACACAATATCTGGATTCAGAATAACTAAAATATGTATTTCATCCTTTCCATGTTGCAAAATATATATGAATTAGTCTTGTAATCTCTTACAATATTTGTGAATTCTACAATACTGTGTTAACAACCAGGCTTAACCTCAGGAATGTGATGTTCTTTTTTGCACTATTTTGTTTGTTGTTGTTCAATATATTTGGTTTACAATTTATTACCTTGATTACTATACCCTTTGGACAAAACTTTGTTTGGTTTAGAATGATTTTCTGTTTATACAGGTTAAAATAAGGACTAGATCAAATCTATAAAATTTACCATATGGTTAGTGATTATGCTGTTTTGGTTAATGCTGAGGTTTGGTCAAGAAGATGTAAAATTTAGATGGATTTTCACTTTTTCAGGGTTTAATAAAATAAAATTTAGCAGCTTTTTTTTCTTAACTGTATATTTTTATAATAAGAAGGGGTATGGGTGGTCTAGTAGTCACCCAGACAGTTGATACTACCTTACCTGTTTATATCACTGTTGCTTACTACTAAGTAAATCCTCTCTTGCTTTGAACTTTTGCACACCTATGATAGTGATCTCAGTTACCTCCCAAAGATCAGTTTGTGATTTTGAAGTTACCAGCCAAAGATCAGTGAGATATTTTACGTTACCAGCCAAAGATCGGTGAGGGATTTTAAGTTACCAGCTAAAGATCAGTAAGAGATTTTAAGTTATCAGCCAAAAACCAGTGTGGAATTTTTATTTACCACCCAAAGTTCAGTAAGGGATTTTAAATTACCAGCCAAAGTTTAGTGAGGAAGTTGAAGTTACCAGCCATAGATCAGTTAGAAATTTTACGTTACCAGCCAAGGTTGAGTGAGGAATTTTAAGTTTCCAGCCAAAGTTCAGTAAGGAATTTTATTAACCAGCTGAAGATCAGTGAGGGATTTTAGTTACATGCCAAAGATCAGCGAAGGATTTTTTTTTAAGTTTCCAGTCAAACAGTTATTCTTTCCAGGCACTCTGCCCTCAGCCACCAGTAATACAGGCCTCCATAATATAGCTAATATCTCATTTACACAAACAAGTATATCATCTAGATATGTTTTAAATATACAGTGTTTTGTAGATTCTTGCAATATGTAAATTTTTCTTTAAAATACTATACATTAATTTACCTTGCATAAGTGAAATATGAAAATTTGGTCATATTTTTCCAGGGCTTGCCCGAGGGAAACAGTGAAAAAAAAAATTCATATTTCACTTGACATATGCAATGAAAATAATGATTTATTTCACTTTGCCTAATTTCTGACATGAAAAAATGGAGATTTTCATGTTTCTCTGAACAAAGATCAATAAATATTGGAAATATGATGACTCAAATCAATATTTTGTTTGTTTTTGAATATTGTGTTCTTTGGAATAAACAATGACTCTCTGCTTAATAATTTACATCAAAACCAAATTTAGTAAATATTTTTGTTCCATTTTTGTCTCGCATTTTTGTCGATATGTTTCATTTTAGCATTTGCACACTAGCTTGTTTTCTTTTGCTATTGATGATATTTTTACACTAAATCCATCTGGATGCGTTTTGATTGATGTTTCAGCTTAAAGGAACAAGGTATCTGATCAATTGTGTTTGGATTTTGAACAACCTGTCAGAAACAATAGCAAGAATTTTTGACATTTGTTATTGTCTGTGCACTGTTAAGCAACTTCAAAAGTTCAATCTGATGCAATGGACAGAAATCAGAAATGCAACTGAATTCTGGGAACGTCATTGTTCTGGTTGATTTTCATTGGTAAAGACGTTATTTACTAGGATGCTTACAGTATGCAGTAAGTTTTAAAAGGACAGATGTTGAATTTCTGAATCAGTTCATTGGTTTTTAAGGTTTGTTTTTATGTCATTGTGTCACACCACTGTCCCAGGTAAGGGGGAGGGTTGAATGCTCATAAACATGTTTAACCCTGCAACCTCTATTGTTACATTTGAATATTATAACAATTTATTTTGGAGACTTTTACAGTTTGCCTTAGAGTGTAGATATTTGTCCATTATTGAAGGAATAAAGTTAACCTGAAGATGTTTCTTATTTTTATGTTTTGGATAGTCATATCATAGAGAATCACACCAGATCACCTATTTCAAAATGGATGTTGTCCCCTGAAATAACCTATTCAACATTTAAAACCCCTTTTGAATTAACCATCTGTCAACATCATACATGCAGCATGAGAATAAAATCACTTAGATAATAAATTTCACAGTTAACAAAATATAATCAATTTGTCACCAAGATTTGAACAGGTAGTTGCTAGTCCCAAATTCTGTAAAATGCTTCAACCGGTTACAAATAAAACTGAATTTGATAATTTAATTGTCTGAGAAAAAATATTCTCCCTCTAGCTAATGTGATAAAAATGAAAAAAACCTCAGGGTTCATCTTTTGACTGTAACAATAGACTAAGAAAGTTATTTAAAACATGACTATCTTTTTTGATATATTCGAGCGTGGGAAACAAAATAATATGTACAAAATATGGAAATATTACATATTCGCTTTCATTATTAGGCAATAAAGAAAATAAAGTTTTGCTATCACATCTACAAAATAAAATATCATTTTTGATAAGTTAAAGCTTAAAAGGTGATTTCATGGTACTTTATACTATAGAATATAACTAAATGAAGTGAGAAAACTGCAGGACAAATTGAAGTCATCATGTTACCATATCCCCCATTAACAGAATTTTGTCTGACTTATAAATTAAAGTTTTCCTTTTAAATATAATTTGAAAAAAATCACCTTCCATGAAAACTATGTTAAAAGGTTAATTCTTACACCAGTGAAATTGAACAATCCATTAAATAACTTTCACTTTTAAAAAAATATAATTTGAATTTGATAAATTTTCCCAGGGTACAATAATTCTGCTCCTATTACAAATCTAAACATTAAATTTTGTCATTTAAATTTCTTTTTACAAAACTATCTCTTTGAGATTATAATTTGAAAAAGTGATCTGCTAATCCACTCAAAAAGTAAATCAGTTGAATAATTGCTTATTTCACACTGAAGCCCAGTAAATCTATTTAACAGGAACCCATTGTGTGAATAACATCTTGACTTTTTTTCTGTAATGTAAATTTGAAGAACTGAAGACTTCAAATCTACAACATTAACTGAAAAAAATTGAAAAGCAATATATAAGAAGATTAGAATATTTAAAGGTACCTTAGGTGATATGTCAATGTATCTTGTGTGAACATGTGAGCTTTTAATACACCTCCTAACTGACTTCACATGTATTTATCAGATCCTGCATTTTATTGAACAATAATGCTTTGTTGAGGACCTGATTTTTTTTTAAATATGAGTTTCATAAAATGGAAATTTAGGTGTCTTGTACACTTAAATCATAATCAAACATCACACAAAATGGTAAATGATTAGTAAATTGTCTTGTCAGCAAAGTCCTATTGTCAAACATCAAGTTTAATATTCTTTTATACTTAAAAACAAAAATTCCTGCTGTTTTCAACACACATGAGATTGACTTCCTCTGAAAAAAGACATGTTTTGCATTTTTCACGTAACATTCTAAGACAAAAACTGCTAGTAATTCTTTCAAAAATCCCCATATTTTGATGATTCTCCCTACGTTTTTGGCTCAGATATATATATGTATGCCAACATAGACAAACACAATGATACTGGATGTATTAATTCTTAATATAAGTTATCAGCTGATAAAAAAACTCTGATGGTGCATTTTAAAATTTACAGAAATACCTCTAAAATATGCAGTTTTTCTTAGACATATTGTGTACCTTTGGTGACATCAGTATGACATCAGTTTAACCTGTTGTAAAATGCTTGGTTTGAATAATTTAGATCATGTTGGGCCATTTTTCAGAATCACAATTTTTTGGAGTCAAAATGGGTGCTTATCATACATTGTCCATTACCCAAGATGTGATCCTAATAATATATATAGTTTTATTAACAACTAGTACTAAGGAAATGCAATGTTTAAACAACTGTTAATAACTTCTTACAAAAACATGTTTTTTTTTCCAAAAACTAATTTGTACATCAGTTGAACATCCTCATGAATTATGAGGTTTAAATGGCATTACAAAGCAAAAAACAAGATATGCTACATCTAAAATTTCAAGTAAAGAACTGTTTTGAAAATTTAAATAAATGTGAACAAAGATAAATTCTGTCATAATTATCCAGTTAACGGTAACTCATCTAGCCATGTGCCTCCAATTAATTAACTTATTCTGTAGGTATACAAATATGAATCAAAAGCTCATTAATTTTAGTTTAAGTTATATGATAAGCAAAGCTAAATATAATTTATTTGTCTAAAATACAATTAAGAAACTGACTATTGATAGAACTGATCAGAATCTGTAGGTAGGTTATCAGACTTCATTGTTTCTTGGCCAGTCAAAGCCAGGAAATCTGACACAACCATTTTAATGCATCACTAGCGGATTATTTAAAGTTTTCAGCTCTACTGCAGACTATTGTTACTACCCTTACATACATTGATACAATTTGATCACCAGACAAAAGCACATGGATTGGTCTTTTAAGCATATCTCATTGATAACTGTTTCTTAAATGATCTTAAACTGAACCTTCAGATATCAAAGATAAACCTGACAATATTTTCTACATATTTGTAACATTTCTCATGGACATTGTACTACCAATATATGGCAGAACTATGAGCATGAATCAGTTGGATTTTATTCCTTTCTAGTATCAGTGAGTACATTATAAATATTCCATTTAAGTTAATTAAATAATCAATTATTCATATATAATTTTAATTACTGAAACTGATCTTAAGATTAATGTTCTCTATAGTCCTTTTTATTTTTTATCATTGAAGACTTCTCAACAGGTCTTAAGACACAGGAACTGGTTTCCATTTTTCATATGAACTGGTATAATTAACATATAGAGAGGTGCAAAAAGTATATGATCACTGTCATTTTTCACTATATATTTCATAAAAAACCACATTTTTTTCAAAAACTTATTGCAAAGTCATTCCTCGTCAAATTTTATTATATTTCTCCATTCAATCTGCAAGAAGAAAATTATGTCAAAATATACAATGAAATGGTAAAACTTTCTGTCTTTAATGGTGCAAATGGATCACAAATAACAAACGACTTCACAATAGTTTTTTTTTTTTTTTTTTTTGAAATGTGGCTATATGAAATATATAGTGAAAAACAACAGTGACCGAATACTTTTTGCACGCCTCTGTAGATATGCAAAAAATAGCATTGTAACTGAACTGGTATGTAACCCAAAAGTAACACATTACGACAGTACATAGAAATAACCATGTAAAACCTCTAACAACTGGAATGTCTGAATTGAAACTGTTACCAGTATAAATATAATAAAATATAAACCCTTCAATCTACAATAGAAATATTGAATTTTATCAACTAACAATGGCATTTTATTTAGAAATTGTTCTGTTAGGTTTAAAGTGCTGAGAATTTAATGTCAGATACAAATAATATATAACAAAATCTTCCTTCTTAACTGTTTGAAAGTAAAGAATAACTTCATACAGAAATGTTTTTACAGGAAAATTCATATTAAATGTTTATATAACAAAGCCTTCATTGAAAACTCTAATCTTTCCTTTCCTGCAAATTGCGTCTTTTGTTTCTTGTTTTAAAACACCCTCACACCAGAAGTTGTCCTAATACGATTAAAGCTTCCTTTATACCTTAACAAAGAATCAATAGGTTCAGCAGACTTCAGCATTATTATCAATAACCTAGTTTAAAATTGGGACCTTCTTGATATAAAAACACAAGAACAGGCATTTCACGATCATTATATTGAGAGATTTTATATCATTTAGTCTGGGAAAAATAATAAAAATTACCAATATCTGATTATTTATATAAAAGAAAGTTATTAAAGTGTCAGTATAAATACTGGAATTAAATTCTGTAAATAACTTTGTAGGCAGAGACTTATATTGTCTCATCAAATGTCAGATCCTAGATATTATTACACAGCAGTCAAAATGAAGTTATCCTGCAGAACTTCTTTAGCCAAATGCTGTCAATTTTATATATAGACATGTGATAGGTACCATGAGGTACTAAAGGACTTTTTTCAGGTTACACTACCTCGGCTGTTCTTCAAAATGTTTTATATTTAATTTTGGTGCTCAGATTTTTCCATGACAAAAATTAAGAGTTTTAGGGCTTTTTAACCTTTCACAACCTCTTTCCATATATGGTAGTAATCCTGACTGTTAAACATGATTTTGTAAAAGTGTGGTTCTGGGTTACGTGGGACAATATGTAACAATGTATACCCATATTAACCATTTGGTAGTGGTAGGCTCTAGGTCATCCTTCAAAGATTATTTGAACCATTCCAAACATTTGCATCTTGAAATACAATTTTATATAACAACCATTCAAGGCGATGGGCAGGTGTCAGTGACAAATTTCAATACCCAGGGTTAAGGGACACTTGAGTCCTAATCTAGTCGGACATCAAAAATCAGTATGTGGACATAACACTTCTGTTGTTATCTTCATATTGTAAACAGAACAGATAACAGTAAATATCATACTATATAACCTCAAAAAGTTTGCGGGAACTGTTTTTTTTTGCTTTTTTTTTTACAGATGTACAATGGCTTATTATTTGAAAATAAACTCTGTTGCTAAAATAAAAGACTCCATGTAATGACAAAGGCTTAAAACTAAATTCTGAGACGTTTTTTATTTTGTGAACACTACAACAACCTAGGTCATCAACTCAGTAAAATTGTAAAATAAAAGTTAGTTTGGAAATTAACCAAATTAAAGAACAACCCAATAATCTCAACCTGAAGCACTTTATGAAATCTGCATTCTATTATATATTATCACATATTAGTTGAGTATTAATTTAGTTACTCCAACATTAATTATAACAGAAGTCCTATTGCATTGTACTTTGAAAATCCTGGATAACATAATAATTCACCTGTTCATGTTTCAGCACCTCATAATAACTTAAGCCTCATATTAAACACCTCTAAACTGTCACCTATCTAACACAAGACAAACATTTATACAAAGTACAGTGACAAAGAGACCATCTTCCTTTATTGAAATTTCATGCAAAATTTCTACTGAACAATAGTGCTCAATATGTCGTCTGACTTATCTGTGATTAACTTATAAAATATGCAATGAATGGGTGGTATTTGAAGGGATATCAATAATTGATCAAACTTGAGCGATCACTATCACTGTACAATACTGTCTTTGTAAGCTTTTCTATAAAGTCATCAAAAATCATGCTATCTGATCATCGATCTATTTCTATGATCAACATAGATTTAATACATCAATGCTTCTGTTTCCAAGTTCTATACATTTCTTTTTATAAACATTAAAAAGTATGTATCGAATGTAAGTACATATATATTGATGAATGAATGGAATTAAATCACTAGTAAATATATGGATAAACATTCCATTTTAATATTTAACAAAAATAAATACCTTTACTTAACAAGTTTCAAATCAGTCCATAACCCTTTGTCTGTATCTGGTGGCTGGTATTGCAAGATACTACTGGAAAGTACAATAAAATGTTATTTCATTGTGTAATGTTCCCTGTGATAAGAGAGTTTATGTAAGGACACCAAACAGTATATAAATTCACAATCCGTCCAGAGGGAGACGTTAAATACGCCCCGTGTTTAGGAAATGCCATGTCCTAAGCACGCTAAAGACCCCTTGTAACAGCTCTTTTT
>JAULBM010000013.1:2352124-2376242 GCA_032357055.1 Geukensia granosissima
AAAGGACCACCTGCCTAACATTTCTGCCAAGTTTGGTTCAAATCTGTTCAGTGGTTTCAGAGAAGAAGATGAAAATATTAAAAGTTAACAGA
Organism: Geukensia granosissima; assembly: GCA_032357055.1. Lineage (NCBI taxonomy): Eukaryota > Metazoa > Mollusca > Bivalvia > Mytilida > Mytilidae > Geukensia > Geukensia granosissima. The sequence continues at coordinate 2,352,217 of JAULBM010000013.1, forward strand.
CGACGCCGATGATGCTGACGCTGACGACGACGGACGCAAAGTGATGACAATAGCTCACATGGCCCTTTGGGCCAGGTGAGCTAATAATGACATATTAACAGTTATGTTCTCTGACAATGGACAAGCCCAGAATTCTATTAAAAGTTCACTTATTATTCAATTTCCTTGATTATCAGACATTATTTGTGCAACATCATCATCAACATAATGATCTGCTCTATTCATACATATTTTATATGTAGGAAAGAAGGAGATTACGATTTAATGCAATTGCTTTTATTCAGGATACTGCCAACTATGCATAAAATCTAAACATGCAAACCCTGCAGTATCAGTTAATTAATCAGGTGTTCTGACAGGTATGGACAGGTAGATGTTGAGAAAGTAGCAGAAATAGGTGTGGAACTTCAAACATTATAGCACATTGAGGGTCTTTTACAATTAGACATTTTAATGAATAAGAAATTACTTCTGTCTTATCTGTTTCTACACTTGATTTGAAATATTGGTCTCTCAATTGTTCTTCACATCATTTACATATAAATCATGCCTAGGATGAACATTGATCAGACAATCCTAAGTTCTTCTCCTGCTAAATCTGATTATCTGAAATTTAAAAACACTTATCGATAATGCAGGACTTGTGCACATTACATACAGCAGTTATTGATTCTGTTATTTGCCTTTGAAATGATGAAATGGGATAGAAAATATTAAACCAGAGTACACGTTTAATAAAACTGAGACTTTTAATACCATCCAAAAGTCTTAGTTCTTCATTGACACATAAGGATTAACAAAGTTTTGCCTTAATTTTTCATATCAAAGTACAGTAGGATTTATCTTTCTTTTGATGGTAAATGTAAACACTTATCATTAAGTAAAGTTTTTATAATAGTTACCAGTGGTTATGACTTTTGTAAAAAGGACTGGCTGGTTGTATTAACTGTGTGCTTAGTCGTTATATAATGTGACCTCTAACTGATCCATTACAATCTGAAAAATAAAAATTTAGTACAATCAAAATGACTTGGTTCACTGTCTGACTGTTATAGAGTTTGCGAATGGTAATAAAGGGTAAAGGGTAAAGTTGACCACTATTGTATATATCTTATATGGTTAATTTGCCTGAAATTATTCAATCCCATTACTAATGTAAAATGTATAGCAATTTTATCAGCATTTTGCAAACATCAGGAAAAAAAATGGAGGTTGGAAGATGTGTGGGGAGTTAATCATATCGAACTTGTCCTTTCTAATAGACTTTAACTTGGGGGAAACCATTCTGTGTAGTCTGTCAGTCATCTGAGCCGACAGAGAAAACCTCGCTTCATGGAATGCCTTATTCAAAAGTAAAAGGTATTATCATTTTTTAATACATGTATACGTATTAATAAAATTTTGCATGTTGATTTTCGGTAAGTCTTTTACAGAAACTATTTTCTGTTTTTATATTATTTTCAAAGGTAAATGAACCTGAAGCAAGAGAAAATTCCTATGGGATTTACAATGTAAAAGGGAGATAACTCTATTGGCGGGTTTTAACAAAAACCCCTCTACAATGCCCATAGAGTGGAATATAACTTAAAATGTAGTTGCAAAATTTCTTTCTCACCTCAATGGAACAAATTATACAAGTAAAGGTTTATATCATTCCATTTTGAAAATTAAATATTTTAGATGACAAAAAATTACAATGGGAAATTAACCACCTAAAAAAGTTTTTATGTGCCTGAAAAGTATCTGGTGAGGGCAGTACTTTTATTCTAATATTTCATTGGATGACTCACTGCATTCTAATTCTTGACAAAAAAATTAGTAAAATATTCCTAGATAAAGGTTTGAAATTTCCATAAAGCCCTTCTCCAGAGTAAGGTTTACTGACAGTCACTTTGATTTCTGTCAGTATTGTCCAAAAGGATCACCAGATTTACATATATCTGGAATTACAAAAGAAATCTCTAAATTATCTGCAAATGTCAAAGTTTACATGTATATCAATAAAAAATATGAAAAATGTAAACAATTTTAGTACAACTTATAATATACCATTGAATTAACTTACAGTTCTGCACATTTTCCACGGTACTATTGTTACATTTTTGCATCATGTGTATTTATAGAAACACAGCATACCATGTGTTAGTGATAAATATAAACAAAAAATTATTTAATAATGTTACCTCACAGAATCAACACTAAATGTTGCACCACTGGGGTTCTAAGGCCAACAGAATATTTTTACATGTTTAACACCATGCTTACTATTGTTCTCAAACACATTTGACAAGTCTGAATAATTGAGATATCTTGCCTTATTTCAGTGCTTTTCATTTTTCTTTAGTTATCTATCATTTCTTTTTGATTGGTAACTCATTGGAAGTGAAGATTTTCATCTACAGCTATATACATTGTCACCTTATCATTTTGCTAATCATGGTATCAATAAATTATGGTTTTATAACAGATTTTCTGATCTGTATTACAATTTATTATCTTATTAATAGATTAGGAAGTATCTTATTTATTGACAAGCTTTTGTGAAAGTAACTGTTATATTAATACCCAATTGATTTATCTAAACTGAGATTACTTTTATTGAACAATTCCAATGATCTGATCTTTTGTCTTCCACCAAACAAATCTAACAACAATTTTTAATTGCCTTGGTCTGGGGTCAAATGTCACTGATAAATCTATAGGGTAAGATTAATGTATTGGTATATATTCAAATATAACTGACTGTGGGAAAATGTTTAAAGGAATGTAAAGATGACATAAAGAGTAAAAATAGGTATTGAAATTAACTTTTAAAAAACCGACAAAATTTCTTTCGTCAATACAGCATCATCTAAGTTGGTATGTATCGAGCATGCATTTATATTATTTTTAAAATATTTTATTTAATTAAAAATGAACCAAAACAATAAAATAATACAATATTGTACACATGTATCAGTGAGAAAACCGTTAACATCCTAAATTGTTTTTACTCTTTGTATTATTTATTACACAAATCGTGATCTACAAGTTCCTCTGTAGACAAAGTAATGCATTTTAATGCATTAATGAAATCAATGCATTTAGATGAAATTGAATAAAATATTTGAATTACCAAAAGACGAAACTAATGTTTCAAATGAAAAAAATACTTACTCGGTAAACTCAGAAATATGTTACTGTTAAATATCTTATATAACTTTTCACACTGGTTCCACCCTTGTTGAAGGCCTTGTGGAGACCTCTTGATTTGTAAATTTCCTCTGTTTTTCTCATTGTTGCAGTGTGGTCTCTATGACATTTACCCTACATCTTTTCATTTTAATAAGAACAATGTTTTGTATATAGAAAAGGAAGATGTTGTAGGTACTGTGATTAGTCCACAATTTTATAACACAAATGCACACCAAATGGGGTCCTCCTAGGTTTCATTGTTAAAAAAAAACTAATGCCAGACAGTAAAACCTTTTCCATCCCTTAAATGGTATTTGCTAGAAAAAACATGCTTGGGGACCTTTTGTTCTATTTCTAACAATGAATACTTTAGAATAGACCCCACCAAAATCATATTAAACATTTTTAAAATTGCCAAAATTCTTCTAGATTACACAATTCAGCCACTTTGACCTCTTTTAAAAAACAAAATTAAAAAAAAACATAAAAGCTAGAGAAAATCCATTGGCAAACCTTGTAAAGCCCTTAATGGAGTTAACTGAGTTTCTGAAAATGAGTCTTTAAAAAAGGGGCTGTATAAAAAAAATTATTGAATTTTTGCCATAAGGAGTTTTGGTTGTATTCAAATGTAATCTATTCATTTCAAGTACTACTGGAGGCTGTGCCTTGTGAACTAGGAAAACTATTCAAGAATCTCAGTTTAACCTGTACAGTAAAAAAAGTGCTAAAAACCCAGATATTTACCTAATTTTTTGATACAACTAAAGTATGCAGGCGCGGATTCAGGCGGGGGCGCACCCGGCGCGCCCCCCCTAAAAACGAAAAAAAAATAATTTTTAGCCTTAATTTTCATGATTTCTATGAGCTTTACGGGGGCTTCGCCCCCCTGGTCCCCTAACAAGGCACTGACCTGTATCAGCGCCCCCCCTAACGTAAAATTCTGGATCCGCGCCTGGTATGATTCAATGAATGATTTCCCAATTTTATTAATTTTTGTAATTTTATTGAAAAAAGTTCTGACATTTGGAGAATGGGATCATATATTTGGTCCTAAAAAGGAAGCAGTGTTTGAAATTAAGCTTTTCAAATCCTGTCTGAAATTCATTAAGTTAGCTTGAGACTAAGGAGGGTGAAACCAGCCAGTGATCTTGAGGGGTTTTGGGAGAATACCTTGCAACATACCCTATGATTTAAAGTGACTCGCAGCATTCAAATAATTTGATTAACAAGTTACAACCTTTTGTAACCCAGTCATTTTTAAACCCGACCTTTGACCTGTAGGAGGTACCCTCCTGGAACCCCATGCTAATTTCATGTAAAATTCAAAATCTTGTGGCACATGCTAGAAAAGGATTTTGCATTATTTTATTTTTATGCATTTCTTTTAAACATTAACTTCTTCTCCTACTTATAATGTACAATGAACAAAAAACATAACTTGTGACAGATCAATTATTTGTGTATAATATTTGTAAAATGTTTTTGTTGGAGACAACTAGAAAATTGCACATTTTAAATTAATCTCCATACTCTTTAGACCTAATACTTTTTTGATTATTTAGATATTTTTTTTAAAAGCATTATCAAGGGAGATCATATTCAGATGTACATAAAACGGAACTGTTCTTAATAATACATTGCTGGACAAATTAACAGAACATTCAATGTTCCTTGTAAAAAATAAAAACAAAACGTTTTTTAACCAGAATAGAAATGTAAACAAACAAAAATTACAGCTCTAAAATACAGAAGACTGTTATTATTTATATATAAGAGGTTACTTTCCTTTATATTGGTGGCATTTCCTGTAATTTCTTTTTTCGTATTCCAACAGGTGACTGTTTTTTGGGTTTTTTTTTACTGAAACATGTGCCAGTGCAATGTCAGGCATAAGTCTGACAGCGATGAGTGTATAAAGAAAAGAATGAATTGGACGGGAAACGAATATGATCAGTTGCAAAAGTGAACTTAATTTGTCCACAGATTTTTTTCACAATATATTTCGTATTATTTTGTCACAGATAAAGGTTCCTGAAGTAAACTAGTCCTTCCATAAAGCTCACTACAACTGATGTTCTAACTTTAACATTCCGAGAATAAAGTTTCAACGCGCGGAAAATTTGAAACATGGCTGATTCCTAGCGAATACACCATTACGACGCTAGCAAACTTTCCATAACATCGCCAGAGACTGTCTCTGATACAGCTAAAAACACTTGTATCTGCTGTTGAACTTTTAAAAAAGAAAAAATTCGCCAAAATCGTACGTTTTCTAACTAGGATGCCAAACTTTACGAGGTGCTTTCTACGACGTCCGTACCACCATGCTGATGGTGACGCTCATCTTTTAAGGATCAATAAGCCGTATAGTTCAAAGCGCTTATAATTTTTTCTAATTCATTTGCCACATCGTTTATGTTAGCCATGTCTGGGATTAAATCCAAGGCCATGATAGCGTTGCTAAAATGACCTAAACTCGCTATATTTTTTCTCTTTATTCATTACCATATTATAAGCAGTTTTCTACATATAGTTTGCATATACGCAGAATACCATTTTGGTTCTAAGTGTCTTTAATGAGAAAAAATAAAGACTTTGTAATGCACTTGCATTAAAGAAAAATTTTGCTTTCCTACACATTTGCGAGCAAGTAATTATGAGTTGTCTCCCATTTACCAAAGAAAAGTAAAATGATTTTTTTTAAGAATATGCCAAAAAGACGTTTATACAATCTTTAACCATACATTTAATCATGCAAGTCCATACCATGTGTCTAAGCGGCAACTCCAATTACTTCATGCTTGCATCTTATTATAATTTCAAAGTTGTGTTAAGTTTTGGTATTTTGTCTTCATTGATAACATATGAATGCAGATAAAACGCGGTCGCGTACGCGAGCAGTCGGTGTTGGATTTCTTCATAAAACTTTTTCCCACGTGCCTTGGACAGACATACGGCATTATTAACCATCTGGTTAAAGTTTATCTAAACTATTACGGCTGCCGTTGTATGACGGTAATGTTTATACATACAAAAAGGTTTCCCCAATAGATCACAGATTGTAAATAATACAGGGAGTATACACTCTCATGCACAACATGGCCAATTTAAAAGTACACATATAATACAATTATATAAAACTTTACATCCGCTTTTTTGTTTCCTTTGTGTTTAGCAAAAAATAAGGTATGATGTTTTCTGTCTATGTTAAAGTTGTGTTAAGAGGGTGTATCAAGATAAATTTAATGCTGTCAGCCTGTATCGACCTAACTTAAAATTACCATGCACGGAATTTGATTTGATTTTCTCTATTTTATAAAGCTCTGTAGTAACTGTGTTTTTTTTTAAATACTTTTGATTTGAAAAGGGATACATGTGTTATGATTGTACGTATGGGGCACTATTATTTTATAATAAATTACCATGATTAAATTAGAAGGGTCACTGATGTTCGGGATGGTACAGCTAATATACCACCATCGATGGCACTAATGACCAGACATTGGCAGTTTCATTGTTAAGTATTGGCTATTCAATTAACAAGGTGCAAATAATTCGTGTTAACATTGATGTTCTCATTTCTGATCTAATAAAACATGTTTTCAAACATCTCTCATATAGTCTCGTGAATTATCAGATCTTACCAAAATGTCTATATCAAACCAGAACGTGAGGTTAAAGACATACGGGATATACCGACTCTATTTATCTAAATAAATTAGTAAGGTCAGGGGTTATTTGAAAAGATCCCAAAGACAAATCTAAAATGCACGTGTCGATCCGGAAGTCATCTGCCAATGATTTCTCAAAATATTCAGTTATTAATCAAACGGTCTTTCTTAATGTCCAGTGATATTTATAATTTTGTGGTCTGTTTCAACCATCAGCTAACTTAACATCCCGTTTAGTTCATGTTTTGCTTGACGGATACTACAAACTTAATATCAAGTTCTACAGCAATCATGAAACAGAAGCGATAGAAAAAAGAAAATGGCTTAAACGCTTCATATGAAATATCTTAAATTTAAATCTTTCACTTATATAATTTTATACTTTCTGTACAAAAATATATAACGGATTTCTGCATGCTGTTGTTTGTCTCTTAAAAAGAATCCCACCGAAGTTATTAAAAAGTCACTAATACTAATGAAGAATACACACCAAAATTATAAATCATATTTTTATTATTGTAATGGATATTATTACTGTAATATACCGATAGAATAAAGCAGGTGACAGAATTCTCCTACCTGTTGTATGTATTGGGATTTGTAGAGTACCGTTACCTGGCAGATGGCTATTACACCTGCCGTTTACTTCTTTTCAAAATAAACATCTTGATGATTTGACATCAAAGACAAGCGCGCCAAGTACTGCTATCCCAAGCTGTCATCTATTTTGTGCATATGAATACTCGTTATATTAAACACTCGGGATTTTTCTCTATCAGCCAAATACATGAATATGTATTTAACATGCATATAGATATATCAAAATATATTTTCATGTATATTATAAAAACATATTCTTTGTTTATAAAATATAATATGAAGAATCGTAAACCTTTGTAGGTCTTCAATATCATGGGAAAATCTACGAGAAATTCAAAATATACTTTTACTCAATGTGGCGTTAATTATATCACATCATATTTTAAAAAATCCTTTTTAATTGATAATCAACTATTCTGTTTTTACAACATTTTGTTTGTCTTGGTTGTAGGCGCCACACCATTTCTACCTATATTGTTAGGTAATTTTTCAAGTGACCCCCCTGCGAAGACTCCTCATTAGGAGATAATTTTCTATCAATTAAACTTACAGGTTTGGACTGTAATTAATACTAACGACAAAATAAAGGGATTAACCAAGTGACAGACGGGGTCCGTGTATGGCCCTTGATTTTTACCGACGCCGTTCTCCCACGCTAATCAAATCAGACCAATTAAGTCATCGATAAATTTAATTGTCACTTAAGACTTTAATGAGTTTTTTGGTTTTTTAATTGCATGTCCCTCTCCGAGCCCACTCAGTCATCTGCCAAGAAAAAATAAATGATAAAAAGTTGGCAGAATTTTCTCAGTCTTGTATAAAAATTGCCTATTCAAATTTTTGTTTCAAATGGGAAGTGAATGTACTCAAGATGTAAGTCTGCTACTATTTTTTGTTATATCGGTAAAATACAGTTAATATATGCATGATTTTGAAAGAAATTCCAACAGTTTGTTGAGTCAAGTTAAAATTTCATGGACACAGGTGTATTCCAGCTGTAATTCTATCTATAGTTTAATCATTGTCGCATGCACCAATTTCCATCGTTTTTGCAGATATGAAGGCTAAATAGGATAAAACATCTGTAACACCTTTATGCAAATACAAACGTTTAATATTTGGCGGGACTTTAATTCAGTGAATTACTTCAAGGATGACGGCACGCGTCGCCTTGTGCCGAGACTTCTATACCGTAACTTGCTCCTCCCCTCGCTCGAATGAGTGACGGATTTACAACAATATAGTTCAACAGACTTTATCAGTAAATATCAACGTACTAAACAATAGTACTAACAATAGTAAACAAAAAGTAATTTAGTCTATACGGCTATACCATCTGATATGCTACAAAGAATATTATTTAATGGTTAATACCTGTTATTATTGTCAACCCTCGCAGTCTTATCCCGAATTCAGCATCAAATTGCGAGGCTCATAAACAGCGAAATATATCAATATCTAATTCCTAAATTTAGTCATTTGAACTTAAACGTAAATATGACCTTAAATTCATATCCCTTGAAAATATTGTGATCGCTATTTGTGTTTTTGTCTTCACCTGGTTCGCGTGCCATGTTTTCCATATTAGGAAGTAATTTGCATTTGTATGGCATGGTTTCAGAGACAGGTGTTTAGTCTCGAGCAACAGCTGAAGACACAATAAGACCTTTTCATGTATTGTCCATTTCTCTCTTCACTGTTCAACACGTGTTTTGTGTATTTTTAAGGCGAAAGAGGAAATGTTTTCTATAATTTTTCAGCAATTTGGCTTAAATTAAACTACACATATTTTCTCAATGTGCATTAGATACATTTTGCGATTTTATTCGTTGGACCCAACCAAAAAATGCAACAGGTAGGGAAACATTCATAAATCTTGACTTGGTTTCATTTGAAATACAGAAAAACGTTGACATATATTGTTGATGCTTATTTTGTGTTTTAGTTTACTGTTTTAAGCTACTTTTACGAAATATAAAATAATATCGTTAAGTTCGCTTTAGCCTTTATTTATATATTTTATATATAAGTAATCTTTTATCGGCAAAATTAAATTTGCTTAGTTTATACCTGTACTAGAAGATAATTAAATCAAATTATTAAAATTGATTGTTGTAGACTGTCAATCAATTGTGGGCGGAGTTAGTGTAAAACGAGGCTTGCGTAAAGGTATAGAATTCGATATAGTGTAGAAGCAGAGTGAAAGAATAAACAAGAAAAGATGTGGCGGTGGAAAACACCTCGATTTGTGGTACTGTGGATATTAATCAAGTATTCAATAGTGTCAAAGGTATGTAAATTTCGTAGTTTTGTACTTTAGTATTTTTGTACACCTTATTGTTAAAGAGCAGTAAACTAAATGATTTTGCCGGCAGTTTCCAATACTCCGTTCTATATAGTAAATTGGGTGACCAAACTTTTTTCAGATAATGTTGTTTTAGTTAACTTATACAATAGGTATTGTAACAAATTACTAATTCTGTGTTTGTTGTCTTTTTCAGGTATATTGCACAGGTGTATTCGAGTTACAGTTATCAATGTTTAAAAACTCTAATGGCTTAAATATTCAAGGAGAATGTTGCAATGGAACTATGAACAGGAATCTTCAGTGTGTTTCTTCTTGCCGAACGTTTTTTACTATCTGTTTCACAAATTATCAAGCTGAAATTTCAAACAATCCTACATGCAATTATGGAGCATATGAAACTGCAGTCCTTGGTGGCAATATAGTTGATTTTAACGAGGAATTACCAGTGAAATTTGAAAATCCAATTAAATTTCCATTCCCGTTTGCATGGCCAGTAAGTATATTTATCAACTTCTTTGACATCGATTGCACCTTAGCAAATATACAATCCGTTTAACGATTTGTCATTTGCAACTGCATGAAAGTAACTGCAAATTCCCAACCATTTTAGCCGAATTAAAATGTGAATATAAAACTGTCTTGTTTTCAAACTTCATTACTCTGGTGTTGAACTGGATTTTTGTATATGTAGATTACCTGCCTACCTATAGCTGCTATTGATTTGCACTCGGTATCCCTTAATGATGCTGGAAACAGCTTGCCTTGTTGCCCTAGCTTATTTATAATTTTGTGTACATAAAATAAAATGCACCATTTACCAACATATAATAATGTTTAGTATATATTTATTTATCAAACAAGATAAAGGTTTAACATGTGTACCCTCGTGTAATTTTTAAACTTCAAGGTCGTTTTTGAAAATTTGTGGTTTACTCGATTGGCTGCTATTAAAAAGGAGGTAGCAAACTATGTACATTTATCATTTCAGGGTACATTTTCGTTAATCTTGGAAGCATGGCACGATAAAACAACACAAGGTCCTACACAGGGTAAGTAAATTGTTGTTTGTCAATGTTTTGTAGTTAAATCAAGGGTTTCAAGTGTATTAATTGAAAGGAATTGTTGTTTGTTATAAATTGTTTTATTAGAAAATGATAGAACTATATATTTCGCCTTTGAGGACGTCGATATGCACAGCAAACTTATGGATTATTACATATAAACAAGAGTCATTCATGAACCGTGTTGTGATTTCTTACAAGGATTTATTTACTTGGTGCGTGTGTGATTCTTATAGCCATGGATATTGACTGCAAATATTAATAAGCAAAACTTGGAACATTTATTGGAATTTATTAAAGTGCATTTCGAGGTAGGATTGTGTTATTTATTGGATTTACAATTTTATTCAGTGAAACACCTATAGTGCTGATAGCTCAGTGGAATGGATTTTAACCGTCCCAGATTTCTGTGTGAATCGGCAGATGGCAAAAACATTATAATAATAGTGCGACCTATTAAATCACAATAATATCGTTGTTTTTATTTTATGTATTTGTACATTTATTTCGAAAATTTTACGAATATTTAATTACTTTAAAGGTGAGAACTGCACACCTGTATGCATAGCATATTTATGAATGGTAATATAACAGAAGAGGACGTCTCAAGACGTTGACTATGTCTCTTGCAAAACTTACAAAATCTAAGCTTAAGTCTGATCACTAAAATCCAACCCTTCAGTTCATTTGACTTCTTTCAATTGTTAAGTTTTCCATTGACTTCTTTGTATTGTGTCAGTCCGAAATAATGAAATTTCTTTATGCAGAGTGCAAACAGGCTTGAGAAAATTATAATACACATCAACAGTTGGTTTTGGGATCGAGACGGTCATCAAGACTGGCATATAACAATAAAAGGTTGCTATTGTCAAAATGAAAACGGTTGAGAGTTGACACGCATGTTAAAGCTCACCTGTGTTATTAAATGGGGTATCGCTTTGACGAGCGTGCGAGCTTGATAGTTTTCTCACGGTGCCACTTTTTCCTTTTAGGCAGTCCACGTGAGCAGATTATGAGATTGGCAGTACAAAAATCTATTGCGGCTGGGTCGTCATGGCAGCATTTAACTCACCAGACACAATATACAACCCTGGAGTATTCGTACCGAGTGGTGTGTGATGAGCACTACTATGGGACTGGGTGTACCAATTACTGTAGACCCAGAGATGACCAGTTTGGTCACTACACTTGTGACAACAATGGTACCAAAATCTGTTTAGACGGATGGAAGGGGCCTTATTGTGCTGACGGTAAGAACTCCAGATATTTATGTTCTTGAATGTAAATAATATATTATCAAATTATACGTAACTTTCTAATCGTAATTTTATATGCTGATAAACGATTTGTTGTAACAGTACAAAGGAATTTGACTGAGCCATCTGTCACTATTCCCCAGTCAAGATAGGCTTTATTATCCCGCAGTCATTATTTCGTCATACCTCATCTCATTGTAAAATTGGATTGGATTGTCTAAAATAATTGTGTGTTAGGTTAACAGTTAAGACTTGAAATTTGTCAAGATTGACCCTCTTCAATAAGGTGTATTTGTAGGAATTTGCTAAGACATTTACCTGTTATATTTTATAAACATATATGAATCATTTAACATAAGTCACGAAATATTTTATTTGTTAACCAGGAAAAAAATCAATGCAACCAACATCAGCAATTATACAAGGTGGTGAGGCCTTAGCGTGTTTACTTACGTTTATCATTGTCTTTTCGCTTGGATTATGTTTATAAATTTGAAAATTTAAATACATTTTGTATTATTAACTTGTTTAATAACGTATTTTGCTTTGGGCATTGACATGTAAATCTTCACCAGCTGTCATTCTTGTACACCAATAATGTGGCTAGGTAGATTGCCACTATACAGCTGTTTTGTACCTTTTGTTAAGAAAATGTGTATTCATGCTAGATCAAACGATTATAAACTTGACTTTGCAATTGGTATAACAGTATGTAATTAAACGTTTTGATTTCTTGTTAAAAGTCGAGTTCCTGTTTTATTTCAAGTATAGTGCAGTTCCGGTCAATCATAGTTTTACATTGTTTCAGACAAATGGTCTTCGGTACACATGTTACTCTAAATAAATTAACAGAGGATGTAATCATTAAATTCCCAGGAAATTTGAAATAAAACGTCGAAAGATAATTGAACAGTGCTGGCAAAAAATTAGTTATGTGTGGCATCTTGAATTTAGGCACAATCTGCTGAAAACTCACATGACTGATAAGTTTGGGAAAGAGTATTATTATTTGTCTTTTTTATATTTGCAGCAGTCTGTCTGTCCGAATGTCATCAGGACAACGGGGTTTGTGACGCCCCAAATGAATGCAAGTAAGTAGTATTTTAAGCATTTTGGTCATGCGAGTTGTGGTAGCCTTTTGTGGACATCAATTAAACCAACTACAGAGCAAAAACGAAAACTTTTTATGTAGTATTATCTCCGTTTTATAGCATGAGCTCACTCCATTCAACATGTGATCAAAACAAAACATTCCACGTGTGATCAAAACAAAACTAAATTAAAAACTTCATGGTTTGCAAAACATTACAAGACAAATTATGTTTTGGGTATATGTAGTTTCTTACGATGTTAGCTTCAGCAGATGTAATGTATAATTACTTTTGCATGTACTGTTCTTCACATTGTAAATTACATGGTTTTCCAGACCTGCAAAATATAGAGTCGAGTCTAACCGTTTGAAGACAAGTAATTAAGTCAATATTTGAGTAGAAATAATAATGTCGTTGATATTTAATAAATAAAAGAAGGCTACAGTATCGACTTGACTATAAATGAAAAGAACTTCCCTCGCAATATTTGATCGACAATAGACCGATGGTAATTCTTTATTCAACATATTACTAATTGAATAAATATTGTAAACAGGTGAAATTACAAGTTTTAATACAATTAATGTTTTGAACAAATTTTGCCTTTGTTAGCAATTCTGAATAATTGAATTATCACACTGACAACCCCGTTACAGTTCTTGAACATAGAGTATTGTAATGTTCGAAAATATATTAAAATGAATTTATTGAGTATTTTTTGGTTTCTTTACAGGTGCAGATTAGGTTGGGATGGGGAATTCTGTGACCAATGTGTCCCATTCCCAGGCTGTTTACATGGGACCTGTAATGAACCTTGGCAGTGTAACTGTGAGGAAGGATGGGGTGGTCAGTTTTGCAACCAAGGTATAAAATTTGCATCTAGCAAATAAAATTATATATAACTAATGTAAATACAATAGGTTTATGTAAAACACTGTCACAGACTTATTCTTTATAAAATATAAGTGATTTTGTCAAAAAATAAAGCTAAGTTTTTACCTAACAACAGAAATCGGTATAGATTGAATAGAAAGATAGGGTGCGTATGAATCATTTCACCACAAGTCTGTATATGGTTTTTTTTTCAGATTTGAATTATTGTACCCACCACAAACCATGTAAAAATGGTGGAATTTGTAGAAACACCGGACAAGGGAGTTACACATGTAGTTGTCCAGCTGGTTTCACTGGCACCGTGTGCGAGGTTGAGGTAGACGATTGTCGTCAGAACACTAGTTGTCGTAATGGAGGTCAATGTTTGGTAAGTTCTTACCTGTAAAAAAATGAAAACAAATGGGATAAATGACACAGAGACTGCAATCCAACAAGAAAAAACGGGGAAAGTTACAAGTCTGGAGGTGTCTGTCTTCTATAAGTTCAGCCAAAATAAGCATTGTTGAGAATTTAGATCAACCCGGTAATTGTTATTTTTAATGTGCGATTTAATAGAAAACTTGGTTGTTTGCAATATAGCTCATGGAAAAGATATTATTATATTTCAACCGTGAGGTACACTTGTAGAGATCCCAATATTTACTGTTAACACAATATAACAGGATGATCTGAAATTTCAGGATGTTGGATCGGGATACCAGTGTAAATGTCCGGATGGCTATACAGGGAAACAGTGCGAGATTAGAGCTATATCCTGCTCTACGTCACCCTGCAAGAATGGAGCAGCCTGTTCAGAAGAGGAAGGCAGATATAAATGCCAGTGTGTTCCGGGGTATACTGGATACAACTGTGATTGGGAGATCAATGAATGTGTTTCCAATCTCTGTCAAAATGGTATGTTCTTCACTTACATTAAATGTTCAAAGCAAGAATTTTCAACAATTAATTCGTAGCTTGATTCAATGTGAAACAAAACAAAAAAGTTAAGTAGTGCCTTCCTGGTTTGTATTTGTATAATAAAAGAAAGAGTTGTGCACTATTGTAAAGCGCTCATTTAGTAAGTATTAATGGTTCAATAATTATTATAATGATATAGTAATGTATATAGAACGTGGTATAAATCATGACACTGTATGTAGTACGTTAAATTATAACACTATTTCAACGATATATTGATGAAAATTCTATACTGTATTGGTAACACATGTCATGTGTTCAGTTGGTTGCTTACCATAAATTTCTATAATAACAAGAAAAACGAGGTTATCACATTGTCCTCGACAAAACTAACGGTAAAGCGTATTCTATTGGAAAATAATATAAAAGCAAATGTTGGTAATATTCAATTACATTTTGTTTTCAGGTGGAAGATGTGTTGATGAAGTTAACGGCTTCCGATGCGTCTGCCCTTCCGGTTATAATGGAACTCTGTGTCAGCAGAATATTGATGACTGCGCAGCCGCAGGAGGGAACCCATGCCAGAACGGGGGGACATGCATTGACAGGGAGAATCAGTACGAATGTCGGTGTATACCCGGGTTTGTTGGCCCTCTTTGCCAAATCAATGTGGATGATTGCGAATTACGTCCGTGTGCTAACGGGGGTACCTGCCAGGATAAAATAAACGATTATTCTTGTACTTGTGCTCCAGGATTTAGCGGTAAAGACTGTTCTGTGAATGATAACGATTGTAGCAGTTTTCCCTGTAAAAATGGGGCTACTTGTAAAGATTTAGTCAACGATTTTCAATGCGAATGTGCAAACGGATATTATGGAAAAGATTGCTCTTACCGCGATGGAATTACAGCTACCGAACAAAATACTATAGACAACATCAAAACACTAAATCCAGCGAATAATATAACAAATATGGACAAATCTGTTGCATTAGAGGAGTTTTCGACCACAAAGCTGTTGCTTGTAGTGTGTCTTGGAGCTGGCATTCCATTAGTTTTAATAATTATTGTGGTAATTTTCTTATTGCTACGGAGGAGGACAGACCCCCCTCCGATTGACACCAGCAAAGAAATTGAGGAGAACATAGTGAATAATATTAACAATAAATTGACTGAATCTAATATTTTCACAACAAATCAGACTTCGTCTAATATTAACAAAATTTCAAATGAAGAACAAAAAGAAATAAATGTAGACTTTAATACATTTAGACCTGGGAAGGTCGTCGAAAAATATACAAACACAAAGCAATTCTTGCATAGAAAAGACTTGAATACACAAGGACAGTTTTCAAAATCGCCTCCCCCAAAAGACATTGATAAATACAGGAGTCATATCGAAGAAAATTATTCATCAGAAGTTAGTTCATCATCAAAAAATGATTTTAGGTAAGACTATATTAGACGAGCATAGTTGCTTTCATGAAATAAACTTGTATTATTCATTTAATTTAGTACACAATTTTAATGCTAAAAGTCTTAGATTCAATTATGCCTGTTTCTTCAATTCTGTAATGAAGTGCATGGTAAAGTGGCACTTTGAAAAGATAAAAATATATGATTATACAGTCGTATTTCATTGGAGTTTTCTACTTACAAGTTCTCAAGGAAGGTGTAAAATATTCTTTTACTGTAAGTGTTAAATATAAAATTTAAGAAAACATTTTGTAACAATTTGTAATAGTTTGTCATTGTTCTTTTTCAGTTGTTATAACACAGACATTCACATCATAGACTATTCCAAAGATTATTCTAAAGATAGAAAATCAACATTGTATTTAGAACCAGTACAGCGACATTCTTGTTATAGTGAGGACGTATTGGCAACAGAAGTATGACAGACAATTCCACAAAACTGCAATAAATTATATTTATTTATGTATTGCTGTATAGTATGCATACGTTGTGATTTAAAGTGCCTTTGTAAATTCAAGTATGCAGTACGTAAATTGAGGATTATTCTGTCTCTTAAATGTTTTGTTTCAAGTGAATTCAGCAGGCTGAAGCTATATTATGTTTGTTACATTGGATTAACTAAGTGCTGGAGTTTAAGAAAGGAATTATTTCGACTCTGATAGAGGATTTTTCGAACGTTGACGTGTGGACATCAGATATTTAGTAATCTGTTATAGACATTGTGCATCCAATGCCAAAATATATGCAAAAACTTGAAAAGAACAGTTTTGTGATACAAATTTGTCCATCCACGATCTGGTGCCAATGCAGTGGCAACTGTCAATTTAGCAGCTATTCACGTGTGTATTTTGTTATAAGTGGTATGAAAGTTGATGGACGAGAGAGGGAGAGGAATTTTGAGTGTTATTTTTTTAAAGTAATATATTGTTAAAGAGTGTGTGAGTCTGAGCATTTTTAGACATGAAACATGGAATGATATACTTATTGTTGAATAATGAAATGTTTATTAAAGAGTAATGAATTGTTAAGATAAATTTGAAAATAAGGTTGGAAACAGTTCAACACAGAGAGGAATTGAGAAATTTACATGGTTATAAAATACATGATTAAAAAATAACATGAAAATTACAGTTAAACACTTTAATTTTAATTTTAGATATCAGGTTTTTAAAGGTGATTATTGTTCAAACTCCCAGCTGCATGTACTGTTTAGAACATATTGCTTTGAAATAGTTACATGGTGCTTATGCTTGCAGCCTGCAGAACTGTTATATAAATAATTTATTGTTAATATGAAAAAAATAATTGTTGTTTTTTAAGGCTATATGTATACATGTAGAATGTACGTTTATAAAAAGCTTTGCAACAAGTTCCTTTCAGTATTGGATCAAATTAACAGTTGTTACACTGATAATAGGGCAAACTATTACACAGTTGATAATATAATGTTACATTCAATCACTTTCATCGAAATTTGTTGCTTTTTGGCATTCTTGGTAGCATTTAGCACTGTGATCAAAATTTCTACTGTTTTTCATTGTGAATGTTTGTTGTGCTAAAATACGAAAAAGTACTTCTTAAAGAAGTATTAATCCAAATTTATATATTGAACAAATGAGACAAAAGATGAGTTTTATAGCAAACAATGTCTCTTGTCCAGAATCTTCCATCATTCCATAACAAAGGACCAGGCAAAGCCAAGGTTCAACACGAAAACATCAACATTTTATACAGATCTCATATTGGCTCACACTTCATCTCTTCACACTGGCTCAGATCTCATTCTAACGTCAGATCTCATTCTGTCTCACTTTCTATCATTCATTCATTCAGTCATGTCTTTGTTTTTCTGTGATGCCTGTATATATTATGTATATTTATAATGTTTTTCTGGATGTATATAACTGTTATTGCGATTATTATATTATTACTATTGGTATTTCACATGAAAAACATGAAATAAAGAGAGGTCACAAGTGACTATTTTCCTAAAGTAACAAATGTGTCCGTTTTATTGATGGATGTGGTTTTTGGTAGAGACGAAATTAATACAAGGTAATGGAATGTTGTTTGATGTAAAATTACAAGTAAAATAACGGCTTTTTCGACGGATATAGCAAATCCAAGCCTAAGGCTGAGGTAGTTCGAAGTTCCCAAAACACAAAGTTCAAACTTGAATTCAAACAATAACAATTAGGAAGATTTACAACCACTCTGGTAGCTGTTAAACCTATATAGAATGGACTATTGGTAGTACTAGAAGCATTGCAAAGATCATCAAAAATATGCATTTCCCTATAATTATCAGAAATAATCAAACTTTAACAGTTGTAACATATTGGGCAAACAAAAAATATATGGTCATTTTTTGTACACTTTGATTAACGAAATGAAAAATAACATTAAAACAGATAAAACTACAGTTTTATGTCGAACAATATCAAGAAAAGTTCGAGTGATCCTTAGTCAGAAGTATATTTCCTGTCAGTCATACAAAGTACAGACAATTCGATTAAATAATTATTATCTAAAGAAAAACAATTTATAAATTACATCGAAGGACACACCCAGATAATTATTATGTTGAGTAAATCACTGTATATTACAAGTAGAATTTCTATACAAGAAAACACAGAAAAGAAGCAAAGCCAAATTCAGATATTAAAAGAAAAGAAGAATGGCAAAGGGGATGGGGCATTTTATATAAAAGTAAACAATCTTTATCTTCAAGCAGAAATATGAACACTGACAAAATTGGGATAATACATTTAACGATGGTGAAGTAGCTAAATGTTAATGCGGATATACATAATGATGACGCAATTCAACTAAAACATCTTACAGATTCCAAAAAGACAGAATCGAGCATGTAGAGCAGCGATTGTGAAGGAAAAAAATATACTGCTACATTCGGACATCAAACATTGCGAATATATAACCTAGCATGATATTAAGCTGTTTTTAAGCAAGTTAGTGAACGGATTTGTTTAATTTTATCTTACTATGTTTACACAACTATATCGACGTAGAGTAAAGTGGACCGAGTGAAACTATTGTTGATATCGCTTTGTCTGAAAAAGAACAACAGACTGTGTCTGAACGGACGTGATATTATTTTCACATTTTCTAGTATAGCGGCAAAACGGAGTGAAATCCATGGTATTGTTTCCGCCTTTTCTGCATGGCCAAGAGCAACTGACCGTATTCACCTATATTTCATTTAAGGACAATGACTAAAATAAGAACATTATCTTCAAATTTAGTGGATTTTCCTATTCCTTGCTGGTGATCAGTAGTGCACATTCGGAAATTCCAATACAACTGCAAGGCACGTTATCTTTAGTGTGGAAACTTGTGAAAGATGCTTAAAACCATCAAACATAAACATAACTTATATTACAATTAATGCTATTTCACGGACTATCAATGCATGTTAGGAAGAAGTCTTTTTGGAAAACAATAACGTCTAAAACTGAAAACATATATGTACCAGTATGTAACTAATCTTTCCAGTCTTTTTTGGTGAAATACCGTTGAATGATACACAAACAACCCAAGTCTGTATCAATAGTATAGTATAGTTTAAAACTTGATTCCAAGCAAAATTACTCGCGTACTATAGAATGCTGCTTTGGCGATACTAAATTGTAAGTTATTAAACTGAGTGAGCTGATGAGTGAAAATGAAAAGATATTTATTAATGTCACATGGTTGATTTGAGTCGCATTATAATTAATCAAGACAATTTTGTAATTAAAATATTTTTATTAGAATTATATTTATCCGATAATTGTTGCTTGACTGTCGACGTATAATAAACATTACAACAACATCCCATGTCAAACAGCATGGTTATATTATGATTCAAGATTGGAGAGTTGTAGGTATAAAATTGATATAATTTAATTGAAAGTCTACCAAAAGAGCTTTCTGTTGAGTAAAAATTTCAAAACCTATGCGAGCACTAATGGTGTTTTAACATCACATCAAGATAAGTTGATAATAAACAACACAGGAACAAACGGAAACCGAAACAGAATAAACAACGATAAATTGCGTTTTTTTCAATATACTATGTGACAAATTGACTCGGTACTGACCACGAGGGCAATTAAATACAACTCAAACGGCTGGATAGCATTATACATGTTTAATATGAAGTATATCAATTCATAATTAATATAATACTGAAATGTTGAAAATTTAAAGTAATTATCGTATCGTTAACGCAATAAAAAATGCTGAACTATTATCATATCAAACTCGCCTCCCATTGTAGAACATGACATGAAGGTCAACAAAGAAACGGTTCAAGTGATATGAATTGACTGTTGATGCTGATGATTTGTATAAAGTTCTGTACACGCACCTGTCAATGATATTGGGTCACATAATCGATATTCACCTTTCACTTTATTGGTGTCCAATAGTTCATAAAGCATTATATTCCGATATTTGTCAGGTAAAAACGATTATTCACTAACTACAGCCTGCTTCATAAGTCGTTCGGAAATTGGAAACGTGTCTGTACAATATCAAATATCTGAATCTTCAGCTAGGAAAAACATCCAATGCAACTTTGTCCAATGCAACAGGCGAATTTTCAATTAATACGATTTGTTTGATTGACCAAGCCCGATATTCTTTATTTATTGTATGAGGGTAAGATAGGATATGCGGATCCCAAAAGACGATATATATTTCAACTTAGTCGGTGACATTAAAAAAAACATTTATCAAAAATGCAATGAAACATACAGATAATCATAAAAAAACAACACCATCACCAAACCTTGTGTTTCGAATCACAATTTCGAACTTGTATGGGTGTATTTGAACTACGACGTGAAAATTGAGACGTCAAAATCTGTTCTAAGAATGTCGAAAACCGAATCATCGAAGATAATAATTGTGTCTAACCGAATAAAAGCCAATATGATGGGAGGTAATTTACCAATAGATATAACATCTATCTAAATATTTTTAATTTCAATAATTCACAAAATTCTGCGACCAAAAATATTCATAATGGAAAAAGACAAAATTTTATTGTTTTCAAATTAGTGAAGAAAAATAAAAAATATGTATAAAAATCCAAAATATATACAAATGTTTGCTATTCTGTACGATCATTGAAAGTTCAAGTAGAGAATGAAGTATAGCCAAATGTTTGTTAGTTTGACAAACGGAATTATATGAGGTTTCCTTCAAAGGGTTTTTCAAAATATAGTGAATTATTCAATTCAGTAACATGCTGCTTTACGTTTTCAAACATTTAATTCATTGTACAATTACTTAATTTAGCCCCAATACTCCCAAAAATATTATTATACTATAAGAAATGCGACCGTGATATCAAAGATTGAATGTACCGTCCTATGGTGATACATCTACTTTCCAAATATTATATAGTTCTAGATAGAAAAAAAAGACCAAGGTCGGATAAGCTTTGTCGATAAGAAAAATGAGGAATTATAATAAAATAGTGTTATCTCCTTTTGGTAAACGATATCCCAAGTACAATCAAGTCAATCAGGGAAAGAAAGCAATATTCAAACAAGAATTTGAAAATAAGAGAATAACACAAAAATAAAAACAGGAAACATACCCCCAATCCAACAAATTAAATCCAAATAATCGGGAAACAATTAAGCAACAACACTAATGAGCGAAGAAAGTCTGACAACACAAAGCCAACTGGACCGTTGATACTAGGACAGAAAGCGCGCATACAACATTCCTCTTAAAACCAAAATAGAAGGGACACATTACTAGACTGTGGAAACTATAAGGCTGTGAACAAAATCATTCAACATGAATTAAAAAACCAAGGCCGTCAGGAATCAAAATACGAATGTATACAGTTACCAGTTCTAATGACGTGAATTTAAAGAGACCTTTTTACTATAAATGACACTATATTTTGTGTTCACTTATTGACTAACATTTTTCTGTTTGCTTTTTTGTTTGTTTTAATTTTGTCCTTTAATTTGGACTTTGAATTATGGATCTCTTGCATATATAACCTGGCATCCTGGGGAAATATTTCCGTTCCTTAGATTTCACTACAATATCCGAGAGGTTCCGAAGGAAACCCACTTAGGATATTGACCAGGATCCCAGAATATTGCATATAAAGGTATTATCAAGCAGACTAAGTGCGCAACTAACATCCCAGTCAATCTTAATGAAAATTGAAATCTAATGAAGATAATCTTGATGTGTAACTTAAATCTCAGACAGTCTTTTGGGGCGTCTAAAGTCTCAGTCAGACAACCTTCTTGAGTTACTAAAATCTCAGGTGTATATTTATAATAGACAGTCTTAGTCGGTTAGTGAAATCTCAGACAGGCAATCTTGGTTGGCTACTTAAATCTCTGGCAGACAACCCAGGGAATAAGATTAACGGTCGCCCAGTCGCCAATGCGAGTAAAAATTGTGCTGGGCGAGAACATTTACATTAAATGTTCGCCCAGTTGGCGACTGAAAAAGTTGGAACCGCCAAAGAATCGCGGTATTCCAAATAATTCCTTGTCACGTATTTCCCCGTTTTCCAAAATTAGATTTTGAGCCACGTGTCCTTGGAACAATTTGCATTGATAAAAGCAAAGACTTTCCGAGAAACGGAACAGCTGATTGGCTGTTATAATTACTACTCACAGGTGTGCGCATGTCCAATGGAAAAGCCGATATTGACGGCTGTTATCATTTTTGACAAGAGAGATGAAAGGGCAGATTACAACTTTCAATATAACTATTATTCTAGTAAAAATTAAACAACATTCTAAATGATTCTAACATTATTTGATGCAATTATCGGAAATTAACACATATGATAGTTCAAAATGAAATTAATTTCATGATCACTCTTTGAAGGGAACCATACATTCATCAATGGTGACATTTTCTTGGAAATGTATTCTAAACCAAACTTCTCATTCAAATGATCAACAACAGGTTTAATTTTGTATAGAGGAGTATATTTTTGATCACCTGGCCTTGGTTCATTTGCATGGTCTGAAAAATGTAAATAGTGTAAAATTTGAGTGTATCTGTCTCTTGTCATAGTTGCTGATAAGATTGGAGTTGAAAATGTGGGGTCTGTTGACCAGAAGAGTTTTGTGCTGGGTTTACGTGTGATTCCAATTTGGTAAGTCAAGCCAAGAAATGCTTCAATTTCCGGAAGTGTTAGGGTGCGCCAAGGCATTTTATGTTCATTTGGCTTGGTCTGAATTTGATGAATTATTTCTTGGAGAAACTGATCACCGATAAATAACTTCCAAAAATCTAATGGCTCTTTGCTGGCATCTAAATCTTGCATTGGCCCTGTGTTGCCTCTAGGTGTGAAAATTTGAGGCAAACCCCTTTCAAACAAATTCAAGTTTCTATGCCATCCATTGTTAGAATCTCCCCTTTCATCTGTGTTGATTTCAGGCATGTGAAGACATACTGAAATAATTTTGCAGACGATTTTAGCACTTCCTCTTGGCAGCACATGACGATTAAAACAGAGTAAATTTGTTCCTTTTTTAGCTCACCTGGCCTAAAAGGCCATGTGAGCTTTTGCCATCACTTGGCGTCCGTCGTCCGTCCGTCCAC
>JAULBM010000013.1:2376342-2388953 GCA_032357055.1 Geukensia granosissima
AATTCAATCGATTAATCACATCTACATGCCCAACCGACCGATTTGAGACTTTTTTCGATCATCAGAACATCACTACTTTAAAGCACCTTATGTGAAATGATAACCCTTGGTACAAGTTTGTTTGAATTGCTCCGAGTTCTGATATTTGTGAATATAATTTCGTCATTGCATTTTTCCAGATTTTCCTTCGAGCACTGCTGACGAGATGACAATAAACGAGACGGCTATGCAGTGCATCAAATTTAATTTGATGTTATGTTATATACATTCATTAACTGACGAATATGAGAATTTTGATGGTATTCGAAAAAGGTATCTACTACATACCAATTTGTGATCTCTTGAGTTTCATTCGGATTTGAGGGAACCGTGTTAATAATTGGTGACCGTCATACGGTTTCTGCTTATTCCTTAACTAGTAAAAATCTAGGAGTGAGTCCTCAAAGTAAGAGAAAACCAAAAGGCCATCCAATGGGGATAAGTTGAAAGCAAATGTCATTACACCGAAGAAGAAACAAATGGAATTGCAAATAGAATAAGACATATACCAAGCCACACGTATATATCTTGATTGAATATTAAAATTTCAAACACCTTGATGGGTTACTTAAATCTCAGGCAGACAATTTTAAGGGGCTACTAAAATTTCAGTCATACAATCTCGGCTTTCTCAGCGTTGTATATATTTATTCAGAGGTAAAATATTTGGGAAATGACACCCAAAAGAGAAAAGGCCACCCTTAGCGTTTACAATTTGTTGATTAAATTCTGAGAAATATATCGGTCTGCATATGAATATTTCATGATTATTTTTGTACAAAAATAACGATAATTGTTTTTCTACTTTACCCTGTACAACAAATGGTTTGAGGTCAAATTATTATGCATTAATGGTACAAGTTAAACCAGACTAACCGAATTTTCCTTATTTGTTTGTGACAACATATTACTGAAGAATTCATTTCTGTTCAATGCCGGTCAATTGTCTCCTCTTGTCATGACGCTGAAATTCCAACTCATCCAGATTGACATCATTCATTCAACCATGTTCAGTTAAACTGACACAAACATATCCCCGAACTATTACAATGACAATAAATTTTTTAAAAATTAAGAAACATGCTCCGAAGCAATTTTCATCGCTAAGAAAGAACAAGATATAAAGATATGTAACGAACGAGACGAAATAAAAGTAAAAAGAAACACAGAACAACATACTTAGAAGATGAGTCGCCATCTTACATTTGTTAGGTCTTTTAACTCAACTCCTGGTTGCAAAAATTGATTTTATAGAACTTGACTTTTTAGAACGAACTTTTTACATATACAAAGCTGTTTATTGACCCCACGGCTGTTACCTGTCAAAGTTTACTTAACTGTAAAAATATCTGAGATCATAACTGTACCTCTATCATACTAAATGAAGCAGGCACTTAAATTGCAGCGATATTTCTAAAACATTAAGAATTGAAAAAGCCAAATTTGAAGAATGCATACTGTGAATGATAACGGTGCAATCTGTTACCTTGAACGTGTTATTAACTAGAACCTATCATATGAAAATCAATATAGTACCGTTCAATCTACCAGTATATTTGTTATATTTTGTTTTTTTTCTTTTTGCTTTAAATTAATGAAGTTTAATTTAGAATTATGTATGTTTTAGTATGAAGCCTGGCCTATAAATATGTGCCGTACACATGTTGCCGGAATAATCACGAAAATAGAATGAAAATAGATAAAACTGCCTCAAAATATTACGCGAAAACATTTATTTCATCTGGGCTGTGATCATGCGCAACAAGATGATAATAAGTAATGAGTTGGCAAAGCGACATAAAAAAGGTGCTCTAGTGCAATGTAGTACTATATCTATAGCACGCGTAATGAGGAAAAGCAAACTGAAATATTCGTGTTATATAATGCAATTGCTTACATATTAGAATAGAAGCGTGCGTGTTTATAAAAAATATTTTCTCTAAAGATCAGATATGGTAAACACTTGAATGATACAATCTAAGAGAAAGAAAACAGATTTGAAGATTTTGATAACAAAATTAATTCAAAGACATATATCATCAAGAAATGCAGCTGTTATAAAAGTATATCTAAATATTCTTTCACAAAACTCTTAAGAAATAAGACAAAGGGACCTATAGATAATTCTTTCCAAAGCAACAACAAAAAATGGATATAAACGACTACGCCGCGATAGCTATAGCTCGTTAAAATAAAAGGAATCTTTGGAAACACTGAACTTATAAACGAAGAATACACACCCAAGTACTAAGTAATGGTGTCGTTCAAGTTATTTCTTAATAAATGCTGACACGGAATTACAGAAGTACAAGAGACATTATTGATTATGATGGATCTAACAAACTTCAAAAGCTAACAGTGTTTTAAGACGAGAGTTCTCTTTTGTCTCTATCGTTGAGTGCCATTTGACACAACCCAGATGTTAAGAAGACAAGCATATTTCAACCCTGGGAAACAAACTTTTTACTCTTCTCTATCTCTTTGCGGTAGCTATGCACTGCGTAAGATAGATAATAACTTCATGATGCAAAACAGTTTGAGAAATTGATATTGGTCTAATGCAACAAAGAAAATCTGCAGCTCGTGTAATTTGCTTCTCTGGAAAACATGAAAACAATAAACAGATCGAATTTAACATATGCGGTGCCAGAACAGAAATCTTCAATTATAAAAGATTCTAGTACACGACATGGTGTCCCGTGAGGTTCGTTTTGGGAAAATTGGTGATCGACAGCATAAAAGCATTCTAGATCGACAACCATAGACGAGACTTTCCATTAATGACTTTATCTTTTTTAGGAATCCGTTATTGTAAAGAACTTAGAATAAAATTGTCTAAAAATAAAACATACACTGGAATACCTTGACAAAGCAAAAAAGAAAAAAAAACAGAAAACCAACCAAAAATGGGTAAAATGCTCCCAATAAAACCAGGCATTTATTACATCATAGTTCCTGCTACGCTTTTAATACGCTTGTTACAGATGTTCATATTTAAAACCAGTTTGTTTGATTGGGGAGGTAACTGACAACCTTATCACATTCGCTGTGAATCGAATGCACTGATCGAATGAACCTTTTTTTGTATGGATAAATCCAGGGTTTGATAAACTCACGGGGATGAAACCCGTAGTAAGACATGTACTATGACAGAGCCTGCGACTTTATGTCGCGGAAAATGTATGCATAATTTTTACTTTCCGTCGGCGGCATAAAATTTTGTGAAATCTTTATATGACCTATATCAACTAGATATGAACTTTCCAGCCAGTCATATGTAATTTGACCTTGGCCTTATTTTCATGGTTCTATGACATTGTAAAAATAGAAACTGCGACAAGTTTTTTTTTCATTCAAGTCCATATCTTAACAACTCTAATAGCTAGAGTTACCATATGTGGTCTGTAGTCAGATTTTGTTGGGTACTTGCCAGTCTGTTGTATGTCATCTTGCCCTCATTACTTCGCAAAATTTTACATTCAAGTCTATTTCTCAGCAACTGTAATACCTAGTGCCATCATATTTTGTATGTTTCCATTTTTCCTGGCTTTCGAGTATCATACGCTTCATTTCGTTAGATCTTAGTAAGTACTTGCCAGTATGCTATATGTTGTTTGTCCTTGACCTCATTTTCAGGTAAAATTTGTGACCAATTTTTACATTTAGGTCCATTTCTCGGCATCTGTTATGCCTACACCTAACATATTTGTAGTAAGATTTTTGTGAGTATATCTCATTCGTCCTTGACCTGATTTCCTATAGACGAGGGACTTTGCAAAAATTTCATATTGAAGTCAATTTCTCAACAACTGTTATACCTAAACCCAACATATTGGGTCTATAGTTGCATGTATCTTGGTGAGTACTTATCATTTCACTTTATGCAATTTGCCCTTGACCTCATTTTTATTGATGATTGAGTTTTAAGTCCATTTCTCAATTTTTTCGTTTAAAATTGATAAAATCTACAACTCTTCCTTCTGATGCAGAGGTAACCCTTAGCTCATAGTTTGAACTGCTGACTGTTTTTGGTTCTAATGTTAGTGCTTATAAATTGTCCAACATTTTGACTTCGAGCATCGCTGACGACTTGTCAATCAGGGATATATGGCCAAACAGTGCATAAAATTGTTATTAGCATTTGGTGACATATCTTTTAATACCACTGGGTGTATGTAACTGCTGGTGGACTGATGTCCCCGAGGACATTTGCAACCCAGTAGTCAGAATATTTATCTTGACATGATTCATTCTCCATAAATGCCTTGAATTTTTTCGATCAAAATAAATAAAAAATTACCATAAATTTGTCAGGCTCTTCCTTCTGATACAGAGGTAACCCTTATTTTAATTTGGACTCATGTTAATTGATTTAGATCATTGTTGCTTCTGAGTTTTTTGCTTATTATTTTCATTGCATTTTAAGCGCATTTCCACTATTTTGACTACATGCACTGCTGACGAGTTGTCAATCAACGAAATGGACATACAGTGCAGTTGGTGTATTTTGTGATACATTTATCTCAACAACTGTTACACCTAGACCCACAATATTTGGTCTTGATTTAGATCCTGTAGATATCATACAATGGACCTGTAATATTGAACAAAAGCACTAACCATTTTCTCTATCACCAGAACAATAGGTGAACGTAGGACAGAAGAAAAAGATGATCTGTCACAATGCAACCGACATTCTTGTAGACATGGTAGGTCTCACTTCCTCATCTTGTGTTAGTGGTATGTTCGATTACATTACTATATGTCTATTAGAAATTGACATTATCGATAGCTAATCTTTTCTGCATTCAAGCTGCACTGAATGTTGTAATTTGCTAAAATTAATGTAACTACAATTGACTTGAAGTTACACAGGTATGATTGTTGCAGGATGAAAGTTGTGTAACATTGTTAATTGCCTTTTAAGTAAATACGAAGGCAACCAACAATGGTTACTTTTAATCAATATGAAAATAAAAAGATATGGGGTAAATGTCACAAACACGAGAAAAACGGAGGGATTTACAAATCTACAGGTTTGATAATGATTCAGACTATGATACTGCAAACCAATGATATAAAAAGATATATGGTAACAAATGTGAAATTATCATAAAGAAAAAAAAAACAATCAACAAAATGTATTCAATCCCAAAAAAACTTCAAATCTATCTCCTTTCTTGTTAATAAGTGAAAGAGCATTGCTTGGGAACAAAGCCTGGTACCTTCTTATGATCAGCGTCAATCAAAGGATGAGACCTACTTATAAGATAAGTTGACTATACATCATGCGTTAAAGTAAACAAACAGCTGACTAAAGCTACAACTTAGTATTCTGACTTGTCCAATACGTGTGTATGTTTTGACATAGTTGTTATGTTTTGGTAAGCTTACAGGATTCTGTAAACAATGACCAAGCGTATGCAGGAAACACAGTTTTTTGATGGGTTAAACAGCAGTAATGTGTCAGACAAAACCATCATGACATTTTACAAAAACATTCAAAGGATATGTATGTTTTTAAGTTTGTATAGAATCAAAACACTTAGCAGATGATGAGGATTTGTAGATAAATATTGATTCCATCCATCACTAAACTGACCATTTGTTTTCACCATAATTATGATAAAAAGAATATTTCCATTTCTTTTACCACAATCTTAGGAATATCAGGTTTGGCCAAGCTGAATGAATGAATAAACGGACATATGCCTCTAGATGATGGCGAATTTTTGATAACTATTCCGTAAATAATGAATTATTACCAATGATAAATTTGACAAGTCAAACACTTTAAAAATACTTAATTAAATAATACCTTTTTTTTCTTCGTTATATTTTTTATTCCAATGCTTTCAAATACCTAAGAATGACATAGATTTCAGGAAACTGTCATTAGACATATGGTTTTAGGATCCCCTTACTATAATACAGAATTCTAGGAACTGTATACACAATGCAATCTGTATAGAATTTTTATAATACAATTTAATGGTGTACCACTTAATTCATATTTTTTTCATTTTTGGTGCTTTTCCCTAACAAAATAAGAATTTTGTCATTATAGGAGTATGGCATAATTAACTATCCAAAACTAGAAGCTGTATATTTTTTAAAATTATAAAAGAACCATGAGGTATGCCATTGTGAACCCCCTGAATGTTTTAGTACTCTTTTGCATAGCACAAGATATTTTGTCATTTTTCATAAGAATAAGAAAATCAGTCCAGATCTGCAACCGATAATATCGAAAGAGCCTTTACAGGCGTCTTCCTATTTGCAATTTTTACAGATTGTATATGTCTTTAAGACCATGCGCGGCCTTGTTTAAACGATAATATAAAATAAACACAGTTATCATTTCTGTCTAGCCTCGGGACTTGAGAAAGTGTGTCCTGTATGACTGGACATACAATATTTACTAACAATACTAAGTGTAGGCACACTCCATGTGGCAATTCATCTGTAATTATAGTATGTGGTCAACAAGTTTGACTTTAATTATATGCTATTTAAATAATGACACAATTTTCTAGTTTCTTTATTGATACAACAATTTAATACACATAAAATGCGTTACAGTTACAAATGGGTCTTTCCGTCTGTCACAAGCTCTAATTTTCACGGGTCGTTTAAAAAAACCACATAAATTCCTTTTTAGCAATTAGCAATAGTGACTTAAGCGACTAATGGCAGCTAAATTTTAATGGTTTCTGAAAATAATGAACGACTCGCGGATCGCGCACATATGTTTTTTAAATTTCCTTTCATTTTGTTGACGAACTGTAAATTAAGCGTACCTTAGTCTCTTTTTACTGTCAAACTTATATCATCAGCACATTCCCAAAGACAATTATCTCGAAACGAGAAACTGCTATTTGTTTTAATAAGATTTTTCATTTCAACAAGTCAAAGCTTTCATTGTTCTAATTGGCTATTTCATTATCTGAATTATACAATATAGATGGTGAAACAAGTGACAAGGAAGCACCTTCCGGGATATAATTCTCCGTATCTGTGCAATATATTAAATACTTTATTCTAGCAATTATTGAAATTTCAAATCTGTAAGGTAAATCAGGAAGAGTCCAAGACAGGTTTGTTCATTTCAAAAACTGAAAACAGATTCCATTCCTACTATCTGGCATATAACATTCACCTTCTTGACTTTCCAAGCAGATGCATAAAGGATTAAATATTCATCTGTTGCATGTTGATTAAAACCAAGGTAATTTCTGATTGAATGCAAACCTATACAAATGTCATAAATGTTTTCTCCAAATACTATCTGCATTAGACTATTGTGTTCACAAGTTTGTCCAGATGGTGTTCTGTAAATGTCAACATTGAATGCCCGCCATGTTCGATTGGGTATGTTTATTTACTTCAGAATGTAATTTCGTTCAGTCGCAAAGAAATTAGTGTTATGAATGTATACGATGTGCTTACTAACGCTTCTCGTACATAATGTTTCTAAAATAAAGCAGTTTCCAGCATTTCCCATTAATTTTTGACAAAGATGTGGTTGGTCACTATAACAATGTTCTCTCAACCATAAATATGTCGCAATAAAAATGGCCATCTGTTTCGTTAATTAAACGTGAAAGAAACGCAAATTGTTTTGTTCCTGGTCTAATTAACAGTCATAAATATGATGCAGAATCATTTCTCACTCTACATGGCTGGTTTTGTAAATCTTAACTAACGTGCGTAAGTAAGGAAATCCTTCGCTTTAGGGTGGACTGTCAAACCAAAGTGATACTGTCCGTCTTTGCACTAATCGGTGCTTGAAACCCACGATGTATATGAAAAAGGACATTTTTCTCTTTTGATATCGTTTAACAAAGATCGACACTTTCTGAAGCAAAGCGATTAACTTTGGTACGGTACTTTTGGTTTTATAGTCTCGAAATAAGTTCAGTCCAACATATGACCTGTTATAATGTTGTAACTTGCAATTCTGACATTTATGTGCAAAAATACCACGTTTAACCAAATGCCCCATGAATGCAAGAAACTTTTGACACAAACTGTATACGTTTTACGAATGTCATTGCGATGACTTCCTTGTAACTGAAACACAAGGTCAACGTATGGTTTGAAGATTTAAACAATTTAAACAAGAGGACTACTGCAAAGGTGATATATCAGTTTATATCTATATGTTGTATGCTAATAATGTCTTTCTGTAAACCAAATTATTAACCTGATTCGTAAATGATATCAAAACATGATGTTGATAGATCGGTGCCATCATTTCTTATTCACTAGAAAACCGGATTGAAGTTACAAAAAATATGAATCTCTCCCTCTAATGAATTAATACAAAGCATATGTTTGTAACATCCATTAATTGTTGCAAAAATGTCTGCGGCGCCAGTTCAGAAGTTCTATATCGTCCATTGATAATTAGAAACTTCAACGCTTTTTTCATTTCTCACAGTAGAACAATTATAACTTGCATTATTTTCACGCTATAAGGAAGGGAAGTAAGCATGGTGATTACACATTTATCATTTATATCGAGAGTCCGTTAAAGGGCTAGGTGTATATAGAGAAATACAAGCACTGAACCCTCGATATATGTTAGGGTTTTGTCTTTGCTTTATTCCATCACCTATATGTGCTTTTGTATAGTGATTAGTGTACCGATATAACAAATTTTGCTGTTGTTCTCTTGACCAACACATATAGGTTCTTTTTGGTATACTTGCAGATTCAGGAATAACCGTTTGTGGTTTACATTTTAAATCACAGCCATCGGTTAAAATTAGGTTCGGATGAACCAGAATACCGATAAAAATCTTGAAATATTTAGTTAACCATCGATATGACTATAGTTGCTTCAGACACAATATATCGTTTTATCTCTATAAAATAAATGGATGTTATAGCGTCCTGTACTTGGACGTACTAGAACAAATCACATCAGTTAGAGTCAATCTACAGTTGTTTCATCAGATAACCAAACTGAATAGCAACAAATATTTGTTATTGTTAACGACCATAGAGCTAATATTAGTTAGCAACAATGCAGCTATTGGTCTGTGTAAAAAAATCTATTCTCACCAATCATCCATATCATAATTAAAATCTGCGTGTTGCCAATTATGCTGAAATCAATATTTACCTTTGATGCCAGTGCTACTTCCACTTTGGAACTTCATGATCCATTATATCTATATTGTAGAGTGTGAAAGGATGATACTTTAAGGATGATGTTTTGTTGTTCTCACAGACCTGAAACAAGATTCATACACTGATGTCATTTCGGTCAGTTCACTAGAATTCGCGAGCAGTCTCATCATAGTGGAAAGTAATAAATACCTTAAGTTTGTATTTTTTTTTTTTTTCTCTTTTTTTCGTTTTCGTAATTTTTTTTGTCTTTTTTTTAAATCGGGACATTTGGATCTTATCAAAATGAGTAGGATTTCGTCCTAGTTGAAAGCGTTGTAAAGAACTGTAATTCTGAACTTTCAGCAAAATCTCTTGCAAAACTTAATCTTTATCTTTTCTATCTATCATGTCTATATACTGAACAGAATGTTTTAAAAACAGAAACTTACCTCTCCAGTTTATACAGTAATGGATACTTTACCTATGTATCTATTTATATTGCTGATGTCAAATGAATCTACTGTCACATAAGTTCATCAGGTGTTATGTTGTTATAAAATTGATTTTGTCATAAAAAATATTTCTTGTATTGCAAAAGTATTCTCCACCTGGCTTGAATTTTTGTATTGTCCTGATGAGTTATAAATGCACATTAAATATTTTGTTCTTGACAAGGGGTACAGAGTTTCATTTATCAAAAATAATTTTTGTAATGGTTTTGTATTTACACCTTACTAGATACTCGATTATGGATATGACTGGACCAGAAGACAGCTAAGAGAAAATGCCTTTAACAGTTTTCAAGTGTTAACTTGACAGTGTTTGAAGAATGGACCATTGCGATATGTACCATTGAAAGCATTTCAAATACCGACTGTATTAAGTATAAAATAGAGGCTGTTTTAATTGAAATTATCTCTTTAGATTCCAACAACTCTATGCATAATCCATAAAAAATCAACAGTTTGGTGTAAACAGGACCGTTGTCTGCGGGCAAATATCATGTGACGGTTAATTTACCAAAGTTTTAATATTATGTAAACGTATAATAGTGATATAGAACTAATCAATAAGCTACAGCTCTGAAGTTTAATTAGTACAAATGAAGAATCAATCATGCTTTAGTGATCAGCAATATATCGGTGATATTTAAAAATTTCCTCTATTCAATAATGATCAATTCAATCTAAACAGCCACTTGACTGCATGTGAGTTTGAACTGAATATTGTCCAAGAATCAGGTTAAAACGAATAATTTATACGCTTAATAAAGAACTCCTTGACCACTTAGATCTACAAATCAGTCTCACAACAATTTCATGACATTATTGTTTCCAGTTTTAATTCGACGTTTCCTGAGATTTGGAATGATTTCTTTTTTCTTTAAGCTAAATCTATGAAAACTAATAAAGCGGCTGTCTTCAGATAAACCAAATTACGGATATTCAGGATCTGCGATCCTCGGATTGAATGTAGGTTCACTTGGATAACTTGCTGACTTCGAAAATTAACAGTCGATAGTTTGTCGCATGAAATTTTCTATATTGGAGAGAATTGTGAAGAAAATACACCAGATATAATAATTTCAAGAGAATAAATAATCTTTTAACACTGATATTACATTCTTAACATTTTTAGCAATATGCATTAAAATTCTTTTGATATCCCAAATGTATGTAATTTCATTCAAACAAAATATGCTCACTGAAAAAAAACCGTTCGATATTAATTAACAGACATGCACAGTCAAAATGAAGATTACGTAACAAAACTTTTTTTTCCATGCATGTGTGCTCGTTTATTACACATGGAAGAAGAACTCGTGGGAATCTTCAACAAAATATTTCTTTGTTTTAAGATAGGATATTACTGCACGTGATGAACATACCTTGTAGCAAGAATAGTTACGCGATCTACGAGAACATACCGAGTGCCAAATGTCTTTTGCAAGCTTGTGTGCATTATTTTTTGTCTACTGTCAAAATAACAATATGTTGCGTATAATTTTGCAAATCATTAGCTACGTTAACCTAATTCTAAAAGCAATTTACTCGATGCTTAATTGACATAAGGTCATTATCAAACCAGTTTTTGTTTAAAGAAGTAGTTTTTGTTCAATGAAAGCTAAATGTATGAGAGAGAGAGAGAATCTTTTCTATAGACCTCTTCAACCTCCAATATAAAAGTTATGTACAGGCTCCAAATATTTTTTTCAAACAATTGTTGCTTGGGTGAACCTTATGAAACCAAAAACAAAGCTTTGCGGTTCGAAGGTAACATCAGAAACATTGTTCTGAATGAAACTGTTTTAGTACCCGATGAAGGCAGAACCCCCACTTGATGGTTATCACTAACTTACTAGAGAACGCAATTTGAAGTGTACCCGATGAAGATTACATCAAATACACAGTTTTAAGTATTGACGACTAAGGTTAAACCAGAAAACACCGATTTGAGTTGTGAAGTTGTAATGACTAAGCTTACCCCAGAAACAACGCACTGAATTTTTCACATAAAACGCGTACAATGTCAAGATTATACCGAAATACCACTCTAAGTGACACGATGGAGGTTACGCCAAAACACCGTTCTGGTGTACAAGATAAAGTTTTAACTAGAACACCTTATACTTTTACACCAGAATCACTGCTCAGAGTATACCCGATTAAGCTTTCCTGTCGAGGTTTATACGGAAAACATATCTACGTATTAAATAGGTAAACAAGATATGGAGGTCAGACCAGAAACACCTTATGAACTTAACTGAAATATCGCAATGAATATACCTATACTCTATGTCAAACTTTTCTGGCGTGCGATTTTCGGGCTTAATTTAATTATATGTGCGTTTCCACCTTTTTATTTGGTTTTAATCGAAAGAAAGAATTATCCCACGGTTAACGGTTCGTGCTTTACAATATACAAAAGCGTTTTACGTACTATTATCTGCCCCTGAATTTCTCTTCGGGGGTTGGCCATCTTTGTTTTTGGCGGGAGCGCTGAAGTTTGACCTAGATAATGCAATATGAAAAATTGCGCACATCGTTGTATTCGGACCCCCTTTTGCGATACTTATCAGAAGAATTTCTTTTAAAATTTCATTTAGGCGCACCACTAACAGTTTTTGCAGGTTATTTAATCCTAGTTAAATAACTTAATTATTACGCAGCTTTGACAAAGTGAATTCCCGGTCTAGCGCTTGCGCGTGCAAAGGACCATTTCTGGCAAATAAATAGCCAATTTTACAATGTAAAATCTCCGTATAGAGATTGAAAAACTCGGCGCAACTTAAAATACACTGTAATTTCTTAAAAGTATTATTGAAAGTTACTTGCACTTTTTTCAATCTACAAAATAAACACTATTTTATAAGAATACAGTAGAAGGAATTCGAAGATACCAAAGGGGCAGACAGAAATCGTTAAGTCGAGGACAGACAAGACCATGGCCAACAA
>JAULBM010000013.1:2408056-2422084 GCA_032357055.1 Geukensia granosissima
GTAAAACAACAATTACAAAGACCGACCCGAATTTTGATAGCCACGGGCTATCGGTCTACCGCGAATTTCGCACACTGCAAGATGAATATTCTACAAATTTTGTCTTATGTTTATGTAAAGTTTCATTGAAATCCTTTGAACCGTTTAGGATGAGATGTGCTTACAAGGTAGGTGGACAGACAGACCAATTCATATAACTATTTGTCGGGAAAAATTAAAGAGTTCAAAGCCTTTTTCATTTGTTCATTATATGACAAATTTCACTCTTGCACCTTAAGTTCTGTAAATTCTATCATGAGAGCTGAATACCAGTACTGAAGATTTCATTACAGATTTTTGAACTAATAGAAATTACAACTCTATTTCCCAAGAACTTTGCATGTTCATAAAATACTCAATGAACATGCAAAAGTTCTATTTTAGTGTGGATCCAGACCTTATAAATTTAGTAGTCAATTATTTTTTCTTATGTGCTAAAAAGATATCAAATTTTTCAACATGGCTTCCTTTCATCGTCTCTTAACTTTCAAAATATTACATCATTATTATTGTTGTGTCTACTCAGCCCAATATGGCACAGGTAGTTATTTCATGGGAAAGACTGATGTGAAAAAAACAAGGCTTGCAAATCTTTAATGACCATTTAAACTGTACTACAAAAAATCTATTTTAAAATATTTAGCTAAAATAATTAAATTTACCCCATATTTAATCATTTTCAAGAAATTTTACTCCAAATAAAAAAGCCACTTAAACAGTAAGTTTCCAGTTTATACAGATAAGTTCAGAACTGCTGCAAAACCTTGTTTCCTACTTGAAGGCAGTCATCCCCTGATCATTAAAGATTGCCCCTTGCTCTCGTTCTCCCCTATTCTTACTGTATAGATAATCCGAGCAGCTGTCAAATCCTTCTTCATCCTCCTCACATTTCTCTGCTGCTGTCTCCTGGTCACTGATTGTTGTGGCAAATATACACGCACCATGTTCTACCAGGAACTTGACCATTGGTAAATTATTACATGATGCTGCACAGTGTAATGGAGTCCTAAGTAGAGAAAATTTTAACATTGTTAACTTGTTCAGGCAAGGAATATAGACATAAATCATTATGGACTTTATAAGGAAGTGATATTAAGACAATGTACAAAGCCTATAAAAAATCACAGACTTCCATAAAAAATATTTTACATAAAACTGTTCCAAACTGTTTGATGATCAAGTGTCTTGCCCTACTCATTTTTATATACAAGACCAAGTTTGATGTTTACAGTGTAATGTTTGGGAAATGAAATGATAAATGACTGCCTCGGTAGTATATTGGTTAGCTTGCTCACGTCGAGTACAGAAGTTTGTGGGTTTGACCCCTCAAACCAAAGACATTTAAATTGGTATTTGCTGTTTCTCTGCAAAGCACGCAGCATTTAGGTGTAAGAGCAAAGACTTGTCGGCCAAGTGTAATGTATCTGGGTAAAATGGCATGTCTTTCTGCAAACTGTTGCTTTTGTGAGCTAGCATGTTATAAATATGGCTCAGTGTGTCGGTCTAATACAAGGCAGGGTTCATTCATCATCAATCATTAATATGTTTATTACTGAATTTGGAGATATAATTTAATCTATTTCAAGTAGACAGCAAACATTTTTGATAAACAGTATTATTTTACCGATACACGATATTTTATTTGGGATGATTTAGAGCTTTTCACAAGGAGTGGCATTTCACCCTTGTTGAAGGCCTTGTGGAGACCTCTAGATTTATAAGTTCCCTGTATTTTGTGGTTGAGATGCAGTCTCTCTGACATTTACCCCATATCTATTCATTTGCATAAGTTAAGATAATACAAAGATTCATTTATACTATTAATAGAAATGCCTACTTTTAATTACCTTAATATGGAAATTCAATTGAATTTTAGTTGTAATATTTAAAAATAAATTTACAAAAAGAACACAGAATTTTGCTATTAAGCATTGTTGTTACGATAAAACAAAATAATAACACGTACCACCCATCACTATCGGGAGAATTTACATCACAACCAAACTCCACCAGGAAAGTTACTATATCATAATGTCCTGCACATATAGCATTGTGTAAGGCTGTAATTCCCTCATCATTTGATTCACTTACATTGGCCACCTATCAATACACAAACAAATAAATATTATATGCTGGTTACCAGCACACATAGTAATGTGAAATGCTGTAAAATACCTATCACTGATTACCTGTTAATTCTGTTTTCCAACATTGCTGGTTGTGTAAGATTTTTGGCAGCTATCTAATATATGTTTGACAGGAAAAAATCAACAAATTTATTATATTTTTTTCCATTAAAATGTAATATCTTGGCAAAAGTAAAAACTATCTTAATATACATTCATGAAATACATATAAAAAGTGATGTTGCCTGTATATCAATGGTCAAATTGAATATTAAACGCATATGCTCATGAATTTCACTGTTATAGCTTTGTTGAGATACCTACATTAAAGGGAGATAAATCTTACAGAATTGACAAATTATGTATAGACAAAAAGAAGATGTTATATGATTGTCTATATAGTATGCATGCAATCCTGCTATATAAAAATCGGGAATACACAAAAGATAATATTTCAATGTCCAGCACAAAAAGTATTGTGTAGTGCTATAATTTCCCTATCAATGGAATCCCGTCAATACAAACAAACAATAATATACATGTATCATGAAATTTCTAACATAGCATAACCAAAAATCAGATGGATTGAATTTGCACAACATCCTAACAAATGCATTAAAATGACTGAAATGTTTATAGAGGATTAAAATAGTAGGGACAAATTAAAATGAATGAGGTTAATAATCCTATGTTCTATTAAGTAGTCTCCCATTGATTACCATTGATGGACTTAAAAAACCCTTGAAATAATGAATTTTAATACTCCAGTAATTACATAATTAATTACCAATTATACAAAAAGGTGAACGAACCATACGATGTTATTTCTAAACAAAGTAACAAGTCAAAGAAGTATAGGATATTATAAGGAGAAACCTCTAGCATAATCATTATGATATGTCATGCTTAACAGAACAACATAACAGATACTAGTATTAAACATTATTACTGCTATTTTTCATGGATGATGAATTTTTTTAATCTCAGATTGTAATTTATAAAATCATTCACATTTTTATCCTGTTCAAATACCTAAACATAAACAGACCATGACTTTCCCATATGAAAATTCTCAACCTATTCAGGAGTTTCTGTTACTGTCATCAGATTATGAAATTCTCCTTGTTTATTCATTTCAAATCATTTGATTTCATTACTTGCTAAACTCCGTTTTCCCCTTCATTATTTTAAAAATACATTTGAAAGCGCCATTTGGAAAATATATCAAAACTATTTCACCACTTAGAATTTTGTTTAAAAGAACCTATTAATACAAAACCAGTGAAAAATCAAGGAAATCAGTTTTCCTGCCAAATTTTCAAATGCTGATCTCTCAAAAATAAGCACTAAACTATATAGGTTTCTGCCTTATCTGTTTCAAATAAATATATAATGAAAATGTCATATCTATTGAAAATTAACTTGGAAAAAATCATCCTTACGGAAAAAAACCCAAGACATACTCTGAGCAAAACTCAGAAAAGACACCCTCACTTCCCTGTGGATTATCTGCAGTTGGAATGAGCCAAGATGTATTTTTTTCCTATATGCATGTCTTCACATTGTGTTTAATGTTCATATAAAGTTTCATTAAAATCCATTGAATGGTTTAGGCGATCAGTTACAAGGTATGTGAACAGACAGACAGTGTGATTCTGTTTCATTTAGTATTATTACGCCATATAATATAAGAACTATGTTTTCTTCAGCACATTGAATATTTTCCAGGTACAACAAGTGGCAAAACTACAAAGATTTATCAGTGTGTTAAACCACAAGTTAAATAAAGCACAATATCTTATTCTTTTGATTTCGTCACAACTGTGCATAATTCACGTTTAAAAAAGTTTTGATAAAATTGGATGTGATTTTTAATATAAATGATACATGTACAATAATAAACATATGAGATATACAAACCTGACTAGCACATTTTTTAACCAATTCCAGTTCACCTTCCAATGAAGCATCCAGCAGTAATGCCAAGGGATCAAAACTAACACGGTTAGCATTCTTTGCAGAGTTTGAATTTTTCAAATTTGTTTTCTTCCTCCGAACAACTACATCATCAGTCTTCTGTTCAATAATAGGTGTTGTCGGACTTTCAGATGACGAAACTGAGGAAGAACTATTTGAATCATTTTGTTTATCGTCTGCTGATTGTAGATCAACAAGATTTCCCATATCGTCTACTGGAACTTTTTCTGGAATTTGATCCATGAATGATGTAGCTTGTGTTTCATGCTGTATACCATTAAAACTGAAAACATTTTGTTGTTGATTTTGTGGAGAATGTACATGGTATTTCTGAAGTAATTTAGTCATATCCTCATTTTCACTATCTGAATGTCTACGTCTTATAGTTCTTGGTGTGTTTCGGTTATGACTGACTTTATCGGAAGCAATGTCAGTATAGTGTGGTGATCCAGGAGAATGGATACCATGGTGATGACCTTGTCGTGTTGGTGAAATTGGCACATTTGACACATTTTCACTTTGAGTCTGTTCCTTATTTCCAGAATCTTTTTTATTATCTGATGATTCATTTGATCCTTCACTATATAATAAATTAAAGTTTTGTTGGTATTTTTTCATTGCTTCAGGTCCTAACCGTCCCATGTAAGTATTAGCTATTAAATTCTTGGATGCATATCTCAGTGGCTGTTTAG
The DNA here is from genome assembly GCA_032357055.1 of Geukensia granosissima. Taxonomy (NCBI): domain Eukaryota; kingdom Metazoa; phylum Mollusca; class Bivalvia; order Mytilida; family Mytilidae; genus Geukensia; species Geukensia granosissima. Next base: position 2,412,891 of record JAULBM010000013.1, read on the forward strand.
TGATGTTTGCTAAACTGCCATTTGGTGCATTATTTACAGAATTGTCAGATCCATTAGAATTGGAAGAATCTTTTGATGGCAATTTCTGACTAACAACTTGCGAAGAATCAACTTGGTCATGTGACTTTTGTTGAGAAGTATTTTGTTTATCTTTAGCACTATCCTCTCTACTTTTCACAAAAGTTGTTGGAGCACCTGTTGGCATCAAAGGATCATTCAATAATGTACCCTGCAAATCATGGGGTAATTCTTTTTGTGAACCTTCACTTGATGCAGGAGAACTTTGTCCACTGCCACTAGTTCTAATTTCATCGTTTACAACAATAGTCGACACTGGTGGTTGTATTCTGTTTGTTAATACATTTGTACTATAAGTTGTTCCGAAGGGCCGTGGAGCAAAGTAAGTGAGATTTGTAGTTCCTGCTCTGGCAGGTATAGGTGGTGGTCCAGAATAAGAATGAACATTGTTTGTTGATGTTGGTGCTGAAGACATTATCTGGTGACGCTGTGCAGCTTTTATTATAGAATTTGACAACTGATTTTGAGAAAATCCATTTTGGATATTTTTTGAATTTGCATCCACATTTACACTTAATGGAATTCTTAACTGATCCTGTTTCATAGTATTATTATTGTTTTGTTCTTTACTCTCTGTTTCTTTGTTCGTGGATTTTGATTTCTCTGGTATGGAGAATTTAGTATTTGTTGGGAGAGTTTGGTATTTTGGATCTTGTTTAGCAAATCCAGATTTTAAGTCCAAATCATCACCATTTTCTTGCTTGTTTGAATACTGAATATAAGGTTCAATGGCGGCAATATTTGATCCTACGGGTCTGTTTGATACTTTGTTTTGATTGGCCATTTGTTTTTGTTGCTCAGCTTGTTGTGCTTTTTTCTTTTTCAACCTTTGCTGAAGTTCATGAATTCTGTTATCCATTTTAGAAATTTCGTCTTTTCGTTTGGATAACATCTCCCTATGTGCATTTAATTTAGAATTCTGTTGCTCGTTCATTTTGTTCCTCAGCTGTAAAAAAAAATAAATGGTCTTAATCATCACCAAGAATAAGATGTACAACAATAATTTAAAACAATGAGTATTGTAATAAGTATATTCTTTGTTTTAAATATTATCACAGAGTTTTTCACATGTTCTGTGTGAAGGTAGTAAAAAGCTTTCCCGTCCTTGAATTGTAAGCTCTGATTTATTTTCTGACACTAGAATGTATGTTGGAAAGATTCAGTTTACATCTTTCCACTATTGAAAATTGTAAAATCCCCGATTGTTATCTTCATATTTGGCTTATCAGCATTCAGTAAGTTGTGAACTTTTTTTTCATTTGGCTCATGAATGTCAGAAGAAATTCATAAAGACTGATATTCCCATTTTTTGGCCCCTAGCATGTCTGATGAAGGTAAATCTAGAATAGAGCTTTACAAACAGTTTAATTTGGCTTAAGATTTGTATACAAGCTGTGGATCATGTCTTTCTGGCAAATATTCCATATCTTTATTTTAAATGAAGGTAATTATTCAATGTAGCACTGCATCTGAAGTTATCCAAATATTATCATGTTTCATAATCACTACCTGTTTTGATTAAAAAGTATTAATTTCCTCTTTTGCTTAATTTATATAAGAAAGTTTAATGAAGGGGTTATCTTATAATTAGAATCCTATTTTTCGCTCCCAATTTTTATCCTTTCACAACATCCCTTGTCATTTGTGAATGGAATGTGAGAGCCACTGACTACTGTCACTACCATATAATACAAATGTATTTTGATGGGAGAAAACTTTCGTACAAATGTATTAAGATTTATGAATTGATATATGACAAAATAAATCAAAATTTGCATGTTGCTCTGATACATTTCATCAATATTGAAATTTGATTGGCCTTTGTTTTCAGCTTGACATTTCCTCACATAGAATGTTAAAGATTCAATACCTTGAAGATATGTATATTATATGTCATACTAACAATTTACTAACTTTTATATTCTTAATGATATTGATACAAGGTGTAATAGCTATATGAATCTCAGGTTTGCACACAAATTAGTAATATTTGACTCACCATTAACTCTTGTTTAAGTTTTTCTAATTCTATTGCTGCAGCACTTTTCTCTCCATTTTTCTGATTTGCCCTTTCTTTCCTAATTTCTTCTAATTGTTGAGTTAATTTTTCAACCTTAGCCACAGCCATCACTAACTCTTTTTCCTTTTCTGTAAATAATGCCTTCACACTCTCTAGTTCTGAATCTGAAATAATTTTTATAATCATGATATAATCATTCTATTTTTACACTTTTAAAATTCTTAACATCTATAAATAATGATTTTTACAAGTACATGTATTGTCATCAACATAATAGCTCCAATCAAACTTTACTATTTACAGCAAAATTAACACAATTAGCAGGAAGTGATCATGTCCCAATATCATTGTGGAAAAATATTTCTAGTTTCTGTTTCAATGCAAACGATGATTTCAAGATTCTGTTGGAATTAACCTGAAATTTCATCATACATATTACCTTCATGTATGACAGTAATTAAAAAGCATTGAAACAACACTTTATTTATTTAAAAACAAGAATATGAATGTCCTGCTCAAAAATTGAACTTTGTCATTTAAGCATGAAATTAAATGACTGTCCAACATCTGAGCCAGATCAAGACTTTCTGAGAAATGGGATGGTTAAAGTAAATCACCAGAATTAATGTCTAATAAAAAAAAAACAAAACCAGCAGTAAAAAGTCACATACCCAAGGGAATTTCCAAGCATAACTTTATCAAGTCACTCAAGCTTGCAATATATGTCAAAGTAATCCAATATTGTTGACTCACTGGACAAATTTTTAGAAACATGATAATTTAAGAAAGGCATTAGGCTAGTATCTAGTCCCCATTTTCACTACCACATATATAGTAGTCAAGAGCAGGAAATCACAACTTGTCAAGCATAAAATTTCAGAGAACTATCTATTCACCAAGTTTCATTGTAATTGCACAGTATTCAAATTATGGAACTTGTCATAAGCCCTCAGCAGAGTCAATCAGCATGAAAAACAGGTAAGAAAAACCTCATTCCTATATAGTTAAGAGCAACCCACTCCAACCATGAGAAGCAAAGAAGGAATTTACAAATCTAAAGGTCTTCACAAGGCCTTCAACAAGGGTGGTATAGCTTACATAACCTCATTTGTGAGGTAACTACATGGATAATATACCAGTGTAATGAACTCTCATTTGTTTTATTAACCTTTTTTGATACCAACAATTACAAAAAAAGCATCTTACATTTGAACAATTATAGTTTGTATTCACAGAATTAAAATATGAAGTTAGAAGTCTTAAGTTTTTTAATTATTATGAATTAATAACAACTAAAGAAAGTAAACAAACAAACAGATAAACAAAACAAAATCAAGATACATCAGCAATCTTCTCTTCTGTATAACCAACCAATGTTCAAAACTTACTGAGATTCCCATTATTACTCTGTTGTTTCTACTTACTGAGATTCCCATTATTACTCTGTTGTTTCTACTTACTGAGATTCCCAATATTACTCTGTTGTTTCTACTTACTGAGATTCCCATTATTACTCTGTTGTTTCTCAACCTCTCCTCTCAGCTCTCTTAACTTTTTCAGTTTCATCTCTTGAGTTTCAATCTTATCACGTAACTTCTTCAGTCGTTCATTTTCTGCAGTAATCTGCTGCTGTTTTTGTTCTTGTTGTTTCAGAAACTTCAGTCTTTGTTCCTTAGCAACCAGGACTTGCTGCTGACTTTCAATTTGATGTTGTTGTCGAGCAGCCATGTCCTGGAGCTCTGTTAATGTCAAATCCACTCCGCCAGGTAGCTAAAAAAGAAGGAAAAATAGAATTATACATGTAAGATGTGGCCCTCTGGCAAAAAAGATATAAAGCAATACATTTAAACAAATAACACCAAATCCAATGTAATATTTTAATAATTTAAAATATTTTTTTTTACTAAAGTTGTTGTTTAAGGATTTTTCATACACATAATTTAGGGTATCCTTATATGTCATCTCATTATAAACCAGTGATAGAAAATTCATAATTTATATAAATACAGATATCCATCTAACACTAGCGTCGATATTTCTTTTGCCTAAATCTAAAGGTAACACAGTCTGTCACAAATACATAAATACTGATTATACAAATTTTCTGTCATAAAATTACAAAGAAGACATGCATAATACAAAATAAATCATAGAAGTAAATATCCTACATTTCTTTTGTTGGATAAAAACTGAAAAACAATGAAAAATTTCCATCCTGTTACAGGAAATGAAAAATTGTCTATTCTGTTACATGAAGAACAATTGCAACAGAAGGTTGATGGAAAAATACAATCAATTGTAAAACATACCAGATATTTCAAGTAAATACATTCAGTAATTGTTCAAAGTGGTAGTGTAACCAGTGTCCATTTCAATATTACAACCAAATTCAACAAGAGAACAAAAGAAAAACAAAAACACCCACCTTTCTTCTCATTTTCTCATGAAAATAAACAATGTTATCTTTCCAAATACCTTTATCATAAACAAGGCATTGTTTAAATACTTCACACTATCTAAACAGATTATCCCCCTTTAGATAATGTGAGGAATATTGACATTATAATTATAAAATGACACACCTTTCTTTGTTACCTGTCACACCTGTCCTTAATCAATAGCCAATCAATATTGTAGGGGGTTATGGAACATTTACTTTCACCAATTAGCATTAAGTATATCTTTGATCTTACCTGCAAGGTTTTATACAAAATCAATAATAAATATTGATATTACATGTAGTTGAGTATTTGTAAATATATTACAATACACATTGCCTTGCAGAATCTTTTCATGCAAGAATCAAACAAATGAATTTCTACTATGTGAAATAAAAATAGAACATAGCATAACCTACTTTTATCAAATAACTGTATCAATGAGACCTTGTAATGAACAAAACCAGAATTACATTTTGGAATTGCAATTCTTTCGTTGTTTCCATAAACATCATGGTTTGTAAAGCACATATGGTTTGGATTTTTCTCGGGGGGAGGGACTGGGATTTGTATGTGGGCGAGAAAATTTTTTCACCAGCTTTGCAGGCCAGATTAATTTTTCATGTATAGTCAATGTAAGAAAATTTCTATAAAAAATTTATTGCTCCAATGGCCAGAGTGGGCCAGAATTCACTCCAGATGCTAGTCAGATACCCCCCTGAAAATCAAATGGCGCGTTTCCAACTTTAAATGATGACAGTCAAATAACTTGGGTGGTAGATGGAACAATTTTTAATTTTAAAACTGCACCAGATAACAAAATTGAACTAGTATGACATTCAATGTATAAACCATTCAAATATCATGTTTACCCAGTTATTCTGTGGAGATAACAAATTAATTTCAGATATGCACATTAATTATGACCATTACAAGTACCTAGTAATGGCTTCTGTACATAAATACAACAAAATATAAAGCCTTTACCCACAAATTGTGTCCAAAAATCAATAAATGACCACCAAAATACAGTAAAGGGTCATAAATCATCAATATGTTGACCATCAAACACCTACAACCTAAGGCAATCACTGGACAACATGTCAATTACATCTTACTAAATGTATATAAGTATGTCCATTGAAAAGTTTTGTCTTAATATAGTACTTCATACATATGGAATGGTCCCCAATACAAAACATTTTCAACTTATTCAAAACAACATCCTATACTCTATCTGGTTAGAGTTTGTTGGAACAGAAAAAAGGTTACCATTAACAAACTGTATTTTATAAAATTATGTTTATTCTGCTGCATAATAATTAAGTAATTAAATAGGATTTAATAACCTGCAAAATGTTTTGAGGTGCACCTGAATGGACATTGAATAGTAATTCTTGTTATATGAATCCCAAAAGAAGTTATATTCTACATTAAAAAAAACTCACTTTCATTAAAATTTACATGTTCAATGCAAATATGACCAAATATATCAACGTTAATCTGCCAAATTATGGCGATGTAACTGATGATGGTCAAGTTTTAACACAGGTACAGACCGTCGGTTTCTGTATCATTTCATTTTAATTAAGGTTTTATTGCACTATTCCCTTTTCAGTATGAACAGTACCAAGTGATATTTATAAAAATGTTTATTACTTGTATGACAGTTATTATTTATAAAGTATAAATGAACAATCAGTGTTTGTAAGTACCATTACATGGAGAACTATGAGACAAAACTGAGAATAATGGACGCTACTATTTAGGGTATGATCAGATAATTATTCTGTTTAAACACATAAACTGCATTAACTGCATGTTAAGTTAAACAGTTCTACCATAAACAGCAGAGTTTTTTTATCACCACTTATTGATTTGGGACTGTATTGATAGATCTGCCTTTCTTATAATGCCGTCAACCAAGAATTAACAAGTAAAACCTTTTCAAAACACCTTTCTTATGTACGCCTCTTTATAATGCATGTTTATATAACTATTTATAAAGTTATTAAAGAGACTACTTTGCTTTTTACACAAAGATCTTTCATCAATGTTCATGAACCTTTCCCAAATTTTATCAAAAACAACTTTGCAAACTGTATTTGCAGAGTGTTCGTGACCAAAATTCTTTATGTTCCCACATATAAATATAATTTAAATTTTTAATTAAACACAATCTTCTAAATTTTAAAATTAAATATTTCAACTTCAACTTTTTACCCTACTAGGTAAATATTGGTTCAGTGAATTGGAGTGTTGACACCAGTTTAAAATTTACTGGTATCTAAAATGGGGTGATAACTAAAATATCAAACACTGCTCAAGCCTTTCATATTTATTTATCTAGTTAGCATAGTCTAAATGCACTTAAACCTGAGATTTTAATGGTATTATATCCCCTTAACGGACCATTCCCTTAGCAATAAATGAATGTCTAAGCTAAAATTATCCACATTCCCTGTGAACCAATCACAAAATTGCTGAACTAGTTTGGTTGCAAACTTAAACAACATTCAATCAATCAATTAAACTGTGTCCCTTCATTTCTTTCTATCAAATGACACTATTTAAATTAAAACGAAAGTCATTAGATCAGCCACTCAAATGACACACAAGATATTATAACTTAGATATTTGTCCAACTACAGGTACCATTTTATATAACTAGGCTAACTTGATCCATATTTGGTTTTTGACCCCCTCATTTCAATACACATGGAACATGAACCAGTATGCCCTGTATTCATAAGAAACATTTGAATACATCATGGCCCTGAGCAATTCCATTCAATGATGACATTTTTTTAGATAATAATCTTGTAGGCTGTCATGGTGTTTTAATTAAGTACTACTACAGTTTAAGTTAATTTTCAATCAGACATTTTTGGTCAAAATGGGTTTCTACCAACAGCAAGTAATAGCTGAAACAATGGGTATACCTAGGTGTATATATAAAAAGGTATACCTTTCCACTAGATTCTGTGTTTTTTAGATTTCATAAACTGAATTGAAAGGTTAATATCATAATTATATTAATGCAACCCAAGTTTATTACACCTATCTTACAGACGTTGTAAAACTGGGAGGAACTGTGTATGATTCCTTCTGAATGAATTTTCTGGTTTTTACCAGTTCTTTATCTAAATGATTTAAACTAAAAATGAGCAACTTGTTGGCAACTGGAAAAACATGGACGTTGGCATATATGTATAGATGGGGATAAAAAATAATGCCTTATTTGCCTTAAGATGGGGGCATAAATATTACAAATTGTAAAACTGCCCCCAAAAAAGCAATGAAGTTGGAAAAAGATTTGCCAAGTTTTGACATGCAGTAATAAAAACTTATCTGGAGTCAACCAGGTAGGAAATGTAGGTTAACATTACCAGATCATCATGCCCAGCCGCAGTCTGATATACGGTGTCATCATGTAGATTTGGACATTAATATTAACAACTTAGATGTGAAGAATTGAATGAACACTTGTATAGAAAGAGAAGTCACAAATAAACCACAAAGTTTATTAAAAATAAACTGAAATATACTATTTATTTATTCTACATTTTTCACAGAATTGGATGATCTAACCATAAACCTTTTTAGATATAAATGTCAAGTTAGATTTCTTGTGACTTTTACAGATGTAATAACATGGTCTTTTCATGCAGAAAGTTAATTTACATCGTAAATGGTTGTATTCAGTTTCCGCTGAACATCTAAATAAACATGAAATCTTAGGCGACAAATGTAAATTAAATGTAACCTACCATACTGACGTAGTTTTCCAACTGAGAATTTAGAAACTGTAAAGTTGTAAGATCCCAATCTTCTTCATTACTATCATAAGAAAATTTGCCATGTTGTTCTGCCATAATGTCAGTGTGTATGTCATGTTTTATTATACAGGTAACTCCCAGGTAATATTACATTACCGTACAAGGTTAAACACAAAAATTAACAGGAAATGGAGGATTTGATAAAATATCCTAAAATCCAACTTGTTCAGGTAGATGAGTTATCACACAATATGGCTGACATCTATAACAGGTACTCATGGTCTGATCAATGAACCATGCCTCCAAAAATAGCCCAAAGGTAAATCACCAAAATACCTTTATATAGGTGTATTGTAATCCTGAGGATTAAACTTATCATAAACAAAGCTTCATTATTAAACACTCAGATCACTGTGATATGAACCCCACTTAATGTAATATTCATACTCCAGAAAAAAATCTAGATGTAAAAGTTTTAAAATTTGAATAATATTTGGGTCATTATTTAAATAACAAGCGTCATATCACATGGCACAATCTTAGTTTCATCCCAATCAGTTAACAATAAATCCAGATTACCAGTATGGTATTCTACCTGTATAAATATCTCAATGATAAGGATGAGTTTAACCTTATTAAGAAATAAAAACACCTTTAAAGTATGGGGCTTTTTAACACATTTTTTTCAGAATAAGTCTACTATCCTCAGGAGGAGCCTGACCTGTTGACCTGATATAACATGGGTGTCTATTACCACTTTCACCTATATAAGAAAATATGAAATTTGTATATTTTACAACATTAAGATGCCGTCCGACTGAGAGCATTATATTGCTGCATAGGACATTAATAACTTTCACCCCCATCCCCCCCCCAACA
>JAULBM010000013.1:2423366-2434158 GCA_032357055.1 Geukensia granosissima
TTTACACAATGTGAATACAAAAAACACACGTTAACAGCATTTTATATTTTAATAGGATTATAATAATCCCCCAAATGAATTAAAATCACGATTTAATCGATATTATGGTAACTATCATGGATAAATAAATTTGGCGGGAATAAATGTGTGTAGCTTGTCTTACACCCTCCGGTGTAAGACAGAGAAATCTTGATCCGTGAAAACCATGGATACCATTGTCCCAGATGTAAGAAATATAAATCTTTATCATTTACAGAGAACTAAATAAAGGATGTGTGCCAGTTGTATTTAAGTGCCTTGACTGATATCCACATTATCACACCTTTATCCTACTCCTGATCATGTGACAACCAGTATGATTTCTCGAGCCAAAGCTCTAGGGTTGATACTGGATGTGATATGAAAAGAGCTGTGTAATATTCTCTTTATACAGTTTGCATAAAAATCATGAAAAAGAAAATTAATTGTACAGAAGTTTTTATCAGATGGTAATAACTTTCACATCTGGAACAACAATACCTATTGTATGACTGTCCAACAACAGTTTTGTATCAAGGAGATTTAACAACTGTATTTTCATCCATACAGAAAAACTCATAGAAGAATTGGAGTTTTTATCAATCACTATATCCAACACATAAAGTACAAGATATATTTACATTCCGTGAATATCCTTAACTAAAGGCTTAGAAGTCAGAGCCTGCATTGCTCACCTAATATTGGGTCAATCAAAAAAAAATTTAAAATGACCAAGTGTTGTGTCACTTTATATAGGATCCCTAATGCAGATTTTTTCATTTGGCCAAGCACTTTTAAGGAAATTCTTTTTATGTATCAGCCAATCAGAATCAAGAATCAAGAATCAAAATGGCTTTGATTTTGTCTGACAGAGATGAAATAAGGAAACAATAAGGAAACTGTAACCTTGCATAGATGCTTTCTGTAGAATATTGATCCATTTAGCCATGTTGTTTCATAAGAGAAGATTTTTTATGCATCAGCCAATCAGAAACAAGGACCTTCCATAGATACTCCACATCAGATATCAAGCAATTTCAGAGGTTTTTTTTTAATGTATAAGCCAATTGGAAAAAAGAAATGTCTATGGCAGCCATTTTTTTTTTCGGATCACTACGAAACAGAGAAACTTTAAAGGACCTTCCATTAATGCTTCCTGTAAAATATATGGTTCCATTTGGCAAAGGGGTTTCAGACAAGAAGATGAAAATGTAAAAGATAATGGATGAAGGAAGACGATGGACGCCAAGTAATGACAAAAGTTCACTTAGCCCATGGCCAGGTGAGCTAAAAATGAGATTTAGAGGTATAAGAAAACCTCTGTATTACTTCATTTTAGATAAGTTTATTGCAAATCATTACAGAAGAAGAGCCAAAAGAGCTCTTGTATCAAGAATTACCAGAATTATGAATCCAGCCTAAAATTAAATAAATCAAGTTACTTCCCTTGCTTCAGAGAAGTTGTACTAGTTCACTGCTAAATGTTAAAATATGACTGATATAAATTTTACAATTATATAAGAACATGGTGTAATGTAAGCTTTTAATCAAACTTGAAAAAAAATCAATTAACTCATATTTGTTCACTTTATAGCTTAAACTTAAAATTTTTCAGGTAGGTTTCATAATTCTGTCAGCATTTCCCAAAATAAGATTCTGGGAAAAAAAACAAAAGTAAAGAGGAGCAAGGAAAAAGCATGACAAAATTTTTGTAAGACAACAAATATTTAGTTTTATAACAAATGCAAACCAAGAGAAAGAATTAATAGTAATAGGGAATAGTTTTTAATTCATTGGCAACTGCAGCCATACAATTAATTGTTGCATTCATGTTACATTATATGCAAATACAGAGCTGAAGAAACAATTTAGTATCACTTTAACATGTGTTAAAATAAGCATTAACTTATAAGGAATAAAGGCCATAGCGAAATAGAATCCCCCAAAAATCAAGAAAAATAAAACCAGAATTTTTATCTTCATTTAACTTCAAATTTTTGGTTTTACTGTTTTTTTTTTTCAAAAATGCTTATTTGTTTTTCAAAATTAAGTTAAATTATTTTTCATGTTTTTTTGCAATAAAAATACTGATAAAAATAATTTTTATCTATAACATAAAACTCAAAATAATTCTTTCAAGCATATTTTAACTTAATAAAACTAGAAAATACACACAATACATGCCAAAATTTGGAAAATACAATAATGAAATTAAAAAAAAGGAAAAACTAGTGGTATAGGTAGTTTCTACAACATAGAATTTGGTAGTTTAAATGTCAAACGAAAGGATTGTGAGATTGGTCGACATAAAGTAAACTTACTGTTCATCCTCCTGTGTTGTCTGAGACTACAGAGAGAAAACTTGTGTCAATACTAGCCTATAACCTCTGTCAGCACTAGCATATAATATTTGAAAACTATATATCAGTACATGATCTTTTTTAAGAATAAAAAAATAGCTGTTTAGAGTTAAAAATGGATCTGATCAATTCTTTTGAGAACACAACAAGCAAGTCATGTATAGATAATGTATATAATTATTTATGATAAGTTTCAAAATAGACATACAGAAAATTTGTTTGCCTCAGCAAACAGAACATAGACATATGACAGATCTGAAAAGGGTAGACACAGGATTCATCTTGATAATGCTTCAGACAAAATATCAAATCAATACAACATACAAAACTGGATGGGGGTAAAGTTAATACCCCAGTCGCCTAAAAATGAAAGCATAAAAATACCCTAAGGTAGTTTGCTGGTCATATTTAGGCTACTGTGAACTTCTCTGGTTTTATCCTTAATTAATTTTCTTCATTTCATCCAAATGAAATGCTATTATGAATTCCAGATTATAACCCATGGTTTTTGAGAGACAGAAGCTGTCCACACAATACCTTAATTCTTGCCAAATTTGTAAATACAAGTTTTTAAAAAATAAGCACTGGGAATTATCCTTAATTTTGTTTGTTTTGTTCTAACATCAAACTTATTGGTTTCATTTCAAAGCCTCATTATTTTGAAACACTGCAGCAAACCTCCTGATTTCACTAAGCATTTCATTCTGATGTGACACAAACATGAGATTCGGCAACCATATATATCCAATTTCTATGATGTTTCCAACATTTTGAAACCAATATGATTGACATAAGACGAGACAAATTCTCACCTCTTCTGCCTTTAACAATCGTGTATATAATGTACTGTGTTCATCATAGTATTCTCCTTCACCATTCATATGTCCATAATCACTAAAATAAATTTCCTCAGTTTGGGTACCTTGATGTACTCGTGTTTTTTTCTGGCGTTGAGACATTTTCCGTTTTGTAGAGTATGTGAGATCTTGACCAGGTCCTAAATATTAAAAATTATTTCAAAATTATGAGTGAAGCATAATGCTTAAAATTCTTGGTTTTAGATATAAACTTTGTAAACATGGATGTTGCTCTCATCATTCTTGTTTACAAATTATTATTTTATGTACACTTCATACAACATATCCACACAATAATAAAATAGTTATCATATATTTTTTATTTTGTAATAAACGTAAACACATTTACTGAGGAACAAATACTCAAAATCTGCAATTTTATCCAAATATTTAATATACATTTTAGGATTTCTGATGTTTCTGATTATGAATCAGCTTCATATAGTAATTCCAGGTCTTTTTTAAGATCATGTAATTATGCTCTGAATACTTAACTAATGGTATGCTACAAGTTATCTCATTTTTATCATCACAAAAGATGTTCAATAGTATTTTTTTGGTTCTCAGACCATCCTTCATCCTTTTCAAGATGAGAGTTTTAAGGCTTTCCAAAAAAGAATAAAAAAGATATTCATTAAGTCATATTTTTTTAGACTCAATCAATTTAAAAAAAGAATCTGCATCATTTTAATCTACTATTAAATTGTAAAATCATATTTGACAGAACTGGCCTGATTACCAGAAATTAATTTTGCATGGCTTAGTATATATTCCGAGACATTCAGATAGATCCGAGCAGTTTAACTTTTTAGCATATGGCCATTTCTGTACTTATATTTACCATTTGATACCGAGTCCAGGCGTCGATTACATCCTGCATGCTGTTTACTTCGACACTCCATCACAACCAAATCTTTACAGTGTTTATGTGCATTGATACCACAATCTGGAATTACCTTGTTCATTTAAAATCATACATCATCATGAAGATAGACAAATACACTGCAAACTTCTGATATGCTGATCCAAACTTGAGCATATGTGACTTTTGGTTTATAAAGTTGTTAATCTCACAATATAAAACTGATAAACTTGTTCTTTTATATTTTTATATTTTGTTCAGAATCTGTTTGACTGCTTGTGATAAGATTTGTCCATTACTATCTAAAGTTGGTGATTGTTACTCCAGCTTCCTCCATCAATATGATGAAATGCACAATATAAATGAATGTTGTTGAAAGATCAAGCAAACAAGCAAAATCTGCTAGGAGACTTTTTTTTACTTGTCATCAATGATTATGGTGTTTGGATCTGTATCCATTGAGCATAAGTTTTGGCACTCTCTGGATATTTGAAGTTTGACAAATACAACTATAATCTGAACATTTCATATTTTGGAACCTAGTTTACGTGATGAAGGTTAACTCAGAATAGCACTTTTAGCAAACAGAATTCACAATCTTTAAACAACTTTGGTAAACATTTATTTTATGATAGATCTGAAAAATATACTGAGCAATGGTTTGCTGTCTATCTAACATTTACTACATATCCTTTATTTTTTTGATAATATAAAAAAATTCAGACTAAACATAAGTTTAATAACTGGTTGATTGTTGGTCGCTTAAAGTGCAAAATAGCAAAAATTTCAGAATATTCATATTTTCATATATAAATATTAAATTTCCTATAAACAAAACAAACTAATGTAATACTGACCTTTACATTTCCAACCCTGTTTAATAAGACCCCATAGCTGAAAAAGATAAAGAGTATTTCATTGTATTCTTTGTTTTATTTTCAAAAAGCAAATATTCAACATGATTCAAAAACAACATTTCTGTTTACTGGGTAAATATGATATATAGTCTACAGTCAGTCAAACCTTAGGTTCATTTAAATCAAAATTGATGAATATTAATATATATAAATCTGTTAATCCTTTCTGCATTGCTATCATTTCTGAAACTGTACATGTACAGATAAATAGTGTTCACAGGACATTTTTTCACAGTAAATTGTGTCCATGTGACATTATTTCCCTACTATATACTCTATGGACAAAATTTTACAATAAAACTGTGTCCATTAGTGTGAAATATTGTCAAACAATAACCGGACAATATTTTATATGAAAAAAGTGTCTTTTTATAACCAAATTAATCTTTAGTTATTTTGAAAGGCTAACAACTCTGACCATTATTTATATAGATATGTGTTCGGTTTAAGCTCTTTTTTATAGTCTGTGTCATGATCTGTCATCTTCTTGTTCTTGGGGTTCTTGAGCCCCCCTTGTCTGACTTTAGTTGTCTCTCATATCATCTTAACCTAAAGTCAAAATTATTTCATATCTTTCAAATAGCATAAATATGCATAATGCATCATATGCATTTTGGACTTACCAGAAAATTTTATTAAAATTTCATGTACACATAAAACCATTTTAACTAACCAGACCAGTACAATGTATGTAACATTCACAACTAAAACTTAAATCTATCAGGTCAGTATATTTTACATAACTTTAAAATTAAAAGCATTTTGACTTACCAGGCCAGTACAATGTATACAGAATGTAGGTTTGAAATACGTGGTTTCATGGAATTCATGTTTAAAGCTGTTTCTCAGTGCATGACAGTTTGCTGTGAAGAAATATGTCTTCATTTCAGCTTTACTTATTTTACCATCTCTAAAAAATACACATTATATTTGTAATACTAAATTTTCTGTCATATTTTAAAATCCATGGTGTAGTCTGCTTGCAATCTAAATCAAATTAACACCCTCTTTTGTTACTGTTTATTGATTGCTCAGGTTTGACAGCACATATCTGTAAACAGGTGTAAGTGAGAGCTAATTTTAATTTTTTAGTTTACTATAATTTACTTGTTAATATTTTAACTAAATCAACTGTTTTAATCATATGACTAAAAATATTTAGATAACAGGAATCCCTGGATGTAAGAATTGAGAAAAAAAATGTTCATGCTAGCTTATCAAACAAACAACTTCTGTTTCAGAAGCATTTACTACACCTTCTCCTGAACCACCAAATGGCCAGATTTTGGACATTTAAGGGAAGCCTCAAAGATTTAATGAAAATCTAAACTTCATACCCTTTGTGCAATGCATTTTCAGAAATAACTGTTTGTTAAGACCTTTACCCAATTGCAAACCTTATAAATTAACATTTCAAAGTTTCAACATTGTTTTGTCCCACATAAACTGCTCAGAATACATTTAGTCTATTGGGTGTCAACAGATAATCTAAGTCAAGAACTGAAAGAAATATAGAGGTACCACCATCTTACTTCAACTATCAACTGTTCTGACATATCCTTGTAAACTAAACTTAACTTCTCACATGATTAATAAATATAGATTTTCTTTTTTGAAGAAACCAAACAGGTTCTGAAAATATTTTTTATTTCCATTTGAGCTTTTATTTCATAATCATGGCTATTCCATTAAAGTTGACAAGGGTGGGTAGGATTGGAATTCCCAAATCACCAATGACCCATTTTCTTTTTTTCCTAAAACTTTTACCACAAATATTGACTAAATAAATATCCTCACTACATCTTTTTTATGGAATAGCACTTATAAGAAAACTTGCTGGTCAGCATCTAGCAATTAAAAGTAAACTAACTATAGGAAAACTTACTGGTCAGCATCTAGCACACAAAAGGAATCAATAAATGGAAAGTTCCCTGCAATGGCTTCAAATTCTGCATGTGATATAAATCCATCTCTGTCATGGTCATAATTTTTAAACACAGCCTACGATACACAAATAAGGTAAACTTAAATTATAGGGATATGTGTTTTATGTTCTATAATAAAGCACAATTGCACAAAACTTCGTTTCAATAAGCTTAGCAGTTATTTAAGTGAATTTTTAAAAATCAATCCTGTGGCAGCCATCTTTGTTGGTCAGTGGATGGAGGACAATCAAAAGATGATTTACTAAAGTCAACACTGCAAACATGGAATTTCAAGTGAAACTGTAATTAAAGTTTATATTCTGCTGTGGTCATCTTAGTTAATGGGTGTGGATGACAGATAAGTACTATTCCACTTTTAAAGTTCCATTTAACTGGCTCAGACCTTTCTGTCTTTGTCATACATTAAATAATTTATCTTACTGTTTTATATTAGTTTTGTATTTGAAAAAACATGTTATTGGATATTAAAGAATAAATTCCTCCTGGAAAAACCTTCTCCTCCGTAAGGTACACATTGATATAATTGTAATGAGTTACCTCTACCATATCGTAGACATGTTTGTTGATCGTGTTGGGATCAGGAGGGCTAACTCCAGCCAACCAGTCAGCAAATACTACTGGCTTGGTAGGTGTGGAAGGCTAAAATTTAAAAACATTGCCATGATGATCTACATAGATAAAATTACAGACTTCTGAATCTTAATTCCAGATCCGCTTAACAAGTTTTACATAAATGAGTCTTGTATCTTAATAAAAGTTCATGTTGGTGAAAAATCTTTAAACAAAAAGACATTTCTCACATTTTACTCATTTTTTGTCATATCTGCTGTCACTTTGACCTTGACATCATTAATTTTTTTTGTTCAATATTAGATCAACTGCTTTCAAGATATTATCCTGACAATTCTATGCTGTGACCTTTACCTTGACCTTTGACCTAGTGGCCCAACATGAATACAGTAGGTGAAACATGCTTCAGAATTTGGCAATAAACTAGTTTTCACTGTTTGTGTTATAGTTTCATTCCGGGTGTAAAGTTTCCGGTGTAACTGTTTGTTTCAATCTAGCGGATGAAATACTTTAGTGCTCTTTATTCCATCAACATGAATACCCTAGTGTAGATAAGTACTGGAAATTATATTCTAGGGCATTATATCCAACCGTAAAGAAAGTTTGTGGTGGAAAGAAGTCACTGTTACATTTGCACCCCTGATCATAAATACTGCTGAATGAGGCAATCAAACAAATAGCTCTAACCATCAGTTAATAATGAGATATAATGCAGTAACCATTACTCTTTAAATACATGTATTATAAATCTTCTTGCATATGGTAATATGTACCCTGTCTTAATGCTAAAAAATTTTGGAGTTATAATATAGATTTATCAAGCTGTCACATGGTTAACAATAATTGGGTTTTGGTTTATACTGTAGTTATTAATACAAATCATTATGATACTTACTGAAGACAATGAGTTACGTGGTTCTCTAGCTAGTGATAATTCATAGATTTCATCCTCTGTGTAATGTAAGTCTAGTGATAGCTGTAAAAACATATCAAATATAAATAAGCTGCCATTTTAAAAACCTTTTATTAAACTGCATATTGATAGTAATCAATGTATGTGATGTGCTTACTAATAATGTGCTTACTAATTTATTTTTTAAATTTCTCTTTTTGAGGATAAATGACAATTGTCATATTGACAGATTAAGATTATGGCACATATCTTCTTTACTCTGTTTTCCATGATTTTGTACAAAATGGTTCTATAATATGTTTCATATAATTTAAATGCTTCCTATATTTCTAGGTCCAGTAATGCTTATTTTCTTTTTCTACTGAAGCACAATTAGAAAAAAGTACAAAATAATTATGATGAGCTTCATATAAAAACATCATGCAAATGAGTATGTTTAGGTATCTAACTGTATTCAAGAGTTCACATCACTTTAAAAAGTCTATATAAAGTTAATTTATCAACAGAAACTTTTGGACAACATTATCTGTTATACTGGAGCCAATGAGATTTTACCAGTCAAAACTACTTTAAACTCTGGATTTTTCCACACATTTGGTCTGATTTTCATTGAGATATTTCTGTGCCAAAGTGCATTTCATCAGAAATGACCAACAGTCAACAGGATTCACATTGACTACTTTAAAGTAAATCCTATAAAAACACATGTTCTCTTATTATATACATGCATGTGTGTTTCTTTGAAGTCTGTTATGAAGTTGTCAATAAATTTATATTATACTTACTCGCAATGTATTTACAAGATCCATGTTGGCACATACAGGTATACTATCTTGATTCTGTAATTTAGTCAGTTCCCGTAATGTCTGGGACAGCTGCGCCATCTTTCTGAAGTTGATTAATTTGCCCTCTATTTTATCAGGAACAGCTGTATGTAGGAGTATAAGGTCTTTCAGATGAACTCCTCTGTAACAGTACATAAGCATATAATATTAACATATAAAAAACAATCTTACCTTTCTACTTTAATTTTTTACAAGAATAAATTTATTATTCATACTAATTTTCCCATATCTTTTAATGTTCATTAATTTTCTTGTAATAACTGCTTGTTTTATAATACATCTGTAGTATGTTGCTCATAATTTTCAGGCCTAAATAGATCTACTATTAAATTACCTTGTTACCAACTGGATGTAGTAAAATTTTAAAAATGATTTTAAAAAGGTTAAAAAAGGATATTTAGAACCAAATTTAACTGTGTATAAAGCACTTATTTGAATTTTCCTTCACCAGACTTGCTAGGGGTAAGAAAATATTAAGATCGATCAAACTTCTTGATTTTCTATTTATATTCATAGGTAAAATAAAATATTAAGTTCATGACATAACAAATTTTATTACAGGGCATTTAACTTGGTTCTAAATGGAACCCAAAATATTAAAGGTGCAATAAAAATTAGAATATTGGTAAAAGGTAGAATTAGTAAATCAGAAGTAACTAAAAATTCATATTTTGTGTCGGTTATTCAAATCCACTCTCAACTACCGGGGTACTTCTAATAAGCATACAATTGCATGGATGATATAATGCTGAAGTGGAGATGGCAAAGTAAGGAGGTGCTGTACACGAAAAATTAACATTATCTCTATTTTATTTAAATGCAGTGGCATCTATAAATTCCATTACTTAATTAATTATAAAATAGCAACTACTATATAACTTTAACTTACAATATAGGAATCTTGAAATTAGAACACTGATTAAATACTTTTCTGTAATTACTAAAATTATTACTGGAGGACAGGAGTTCTGTGAATTCCATCAGTGACTGAAACAAAAAAAAACAATTTCAGAATGTAAAGAACATGATAACAAACTAGTATGTAACAATAAGACAGTCTATATGTAATATAGTTATTGCATGAATATTTGTGAAAGTTGTCCTTGGTTAAAGATTTTATTGCAAGTGCAATAGACCCTTTTTCTGTAACTGCAGTCCTGTAATTTGGGGTGTAAACTGACACATTTTTCCACAAAACGACGTCACTGACCAATTAAATGTGATGTTAATGTTCATACACCAGGAATTTGTCTCGAAGCAAGCATCAAAGTCAGGAATGCAGTTAAAGTAAAAGAGTTTGTTAATATTCAACATGGGACAATATTCATAGTTATTGCATGAATATTGGTGAAAGTTATCCTATGTTGAGTATTGTATTGCAAGTGCAATTAATATTCTACAAGGAACAATATTTATGCAAAACCCTTTTATTATAAAGCAGAACTTTTGAAAGGTGTATAAGTCATAAATGGCGTCACTATTTTGGTTAAAATGTACAGGTTGT
>JAULBM010000013.1:2461577-2474488 GCA_032357055.1 Geukensia granosissima
TCATAAAGTTTGCTCAAATGCAATCGGGTATAGTTTCATCCAATTAAAAAAGAGATATTTTCTAGTTATTTAATAAAACACTTTGCAATACGAAACATGCTAAGATTAAGTTACAGTTCTCCAACAAATATTCACCCTAATGGGTATCTTCATTAGAATAACTAGAATTAAATGGAAATTATTAACAAGGCTTGATTAACCCTGATCGTCCTACGAAATTTCGTTGTTTCCTTTTTAAATAAACTCTTTATCCTGCAAAAGGCATTAAAAACAAGGACAACAGAACAACAGAATCATGGGTTTTAAGATTAAAAACAGTTTCTTGTTACATACGTAATTAGCAATATTGAAATAAAACAAATATCGACATGCCAAACTACTGAACGACACACTGCTAGGTGTATGGTGCCAATGTTGAAGTACTGACATCATATGAGTTCCATCGGCAAAGTTCAAAAACCATGTTTCAATAATGTTTTTATGCTCAGGCTTTGGTCATCTGAGGAAAGATGTACGTGTCTTGGTATTGCATTTTACGATATAATGGACATTTTTCCATGACAGTCACGAACGAAATATGACAATAATGTAATTACCATATAATTTGTATTTGTAGAAAGTCAAACGTCTGGGGTTCTACAAGCTAAAAAGAATATTGATAATCGGTAGACAGACTTTTAATATCCCGACATTATGTCAACACAGTGGCTGACCAATCTAATGAGATTTGAGAAATGAATGTCAATAATGCGTTATATTGACAAGTTTGGATGTGATTCCAACGACCTCACTAACTACTTACCCTGTAGAAAGAAATCCACATGATGGAAAAGTTATTGTTATCCTTTAAGAATAATTCAAAATTAATGTAAATATAGATATGGACCAAAATTTTCTCTGAATACAACTGTGTGATTTTCCAATTAAAACTTTTCAAAATATATTCATCACTATTTTTGAAGTCAATGGTATTCGTAGAGTTACACAAAGGCCTTTGTACTTCAAGCTAACCTGTTAAACTTATTCCTATAATAATTGACATAAGTTAAATGAATAATAAATGATTTCGATCAGAGTTAATAGTTTTTGAAAGTTAATAAATGTGAAGATGTGGCTAATTATATCGTTCACTATCATCTTGCTTAGACCATATGATAGTATCACTCATATAATTATACACCTCGGTTTTGCACGTTCTTGTCGTGTGAAATACGTACGAGTGAGGGTTCTTACAAATTATATTAAGAAAAAGCAGAACTCTTGCTTCAATATATGAATAGTTTTGACACATTAGTACAATGTGAAAAGTGAAAAAGAGAAGACCAAAGGGCCAGACAAAAGGGACAAGTCGACAGAGAATATGAATAAAACGGAATAGGACACAAACTTTTACATAAAAACTAAAAACTAATATATATTAATGAACAATGCGGACCCACTAGAAAACCAGTTGTGAACTCGGATGGCCCTAATGAATGGCGAAAATTACCGCCGCTTTAAAGACAACGGCGGTCGCACTGCGTATTTTCCCGTCCGGTAATAGACATTCCAAGGTTTAAGGAAGGCTTAAAATTGTATATATCAAGTTCAGGATTCAACCTTCTGGTAGAGAAACCGAACAGTTTTTAGATATTACTCGACTTCAACAAGGGAGCAATTGCGATTTCAAATTTCAAAACCAATATTTTAAAAATGAAAATTAGTAGAATAATGTTCTGTAGGATACTCATACATTTGTTGTACAACAATGATTCATCTTTAAACGTATGATCGTTTACTATCGTCATAATTTGGTTACACTAAAAAAATACTATACTCTATGTCAGTGTTTGTTGGAACGGATAAAAAGGTTGTGACAGACGGTATTCTTATAAAATAGTGTTTATTTTGTAAATCAAAAAAGGGCAATAACTTGCAGAAATATTTTTTAGCAGGCATGATGTATTTTAAGCTGTGCCGAATTTTTAATTCTCTACGGGGATTTTACATGATAAAAGTAGCCGTTTGTTTACCGGAAGTGGCACTTTGCACGACACCGCGAGTACACATTTCAACGCTGCGTAATAATTAAGTTATTTACATGTAGCTAGGATTAAATGACCTGCAAAAATGTTTAGTGGCCCGCCTGAATGGGATTTTAAATGTAATTCTTCTGTTATGTATCGCAAGCGGAGGTCAGAATAAAAAATGGAGCGCAATTTTTCAAATTACTTTATCTAGGTCAGATTTCAGCGCTCCCGCTAAAAACAAAGATGGCCTACCTTCAAGGTTAAATCCCCGAAGAGAAATTCAGGGGCATATAATAGTATGTAAAACTATTTTGCAAAGTGTAAGTCTTGAAGCGTTAACCGTGGAATAATTCTTTCTTTTGATTTATAATAAATATAAAGGCGGAAACGAATATTTAATTTAATTAAGCCCAAAAATCGCACCCCGAAAAGGCTTGACATAGCGTATAATGGATTATTGTTATATAGTGCTCATATGTAATAATCTGGGAAAAATCTAGATTTAAGCATTAAAATGTTTTCCCCTTGATCCCGAATTTTTCTCTTCGTTATTTTATCAAACACCATTGAAAACCCATTTGTTCAACGCTATGACATCCTAATTATTATTTTTACAGCATTTGGAAGATAAAATGGATCTGTTCAAACTAATGTAAAACCACTGTCAAGTTTAATCCCTGTTATGAAATATTCTTAAAAGATTCGCTCTCGGCAAAATAGAATAAAATTATGAATTCATATTTATAATTCATGAACACAATAGTTTTTATCTACACAATGCATATTCATCCTTGTTAGACAATATACTTCAGATTTAAATAAACAAGAACAAAAACAAAAAACGGTAATGGGAATTTGACGCGCACCAATAATTTAATATTGATCCGGATTTGTGGCCTTTTTATTAAAAAAAACCTGAATTCACATTTAAAATGCAAATACGGATATACATTTCCTCCTCTGTTGTAGGAAATAACGGCACTCAAGAGGGACAATGCAATATACTATATTGACACTATATGTATTATTTCATTATTTTTTACGTTTTGTACTTATTAACATTTAATGATAAAAACACAGTAAGATTATTTATTTGCAAAAGCGGAAAAATGAATATGGAAATTGAAAATTCCTAAATATCAACATAGTATAAATATTTGAGTTTGCAATTAAGTATCAGAGAACATGACAAGAGAAAAACGTTACCATGAAAACGTGTTAACATAAAAGAGGGATCTGTGTTTGAGATTGCTGTCCAGAGAATTATACAAATCGCAGAAGATCCATCAAACTTGATTAATATGTCATCAAAGTTGTGTCATTTGTTCTATGATGAAATATGGCAGTAATTAAAACATACGGAGATGAATAACGAAACTATTTCATGTTACTATAATTTCCATGATTCCATTTCCGAGTACAAAGAAGGGAAATTAGGAATCCTCTTTTGTATCAAACACCATGTGAGTATTTCACCGGAACCGGAACGCTGTTTTAATATGAATTTACTTTAACAATTCAAATCTTGCACATCTTCTGCGAGAGGTTTAAACACTCCGCGGTATAACAGTCAGTTGAATGAAAACACTTAGAGAGAGAATGTTGTCCGAGTAGTGTACGGGTCGGTTGACAAGAAAACTGAGTAAACTGCGACAGAAAAGAATTGAAACAATCGATATTACAAAATTACTTCAACTTTAAAAGATTATCTGTCATATTGGTTGTTGAATTGTTAACATAAACCATGTTTTGACAAACAAACGCATACTGTCTTTAAAAAGTTATAAGATGTAAAACTATCTCCTAATAAAAATGCACTTACAGATTTGCATATGTCTCAACGACTCCATTAACCAAAGCAAGATTGCTTTAAAAATTGACACTTCAAAGTAGAGTACATGGCCAAATATACATAAAAAATTATTAATTTATTTCAGTATATGTGAATTATTTCTTACATTCTAATTCTGTTGACAAGTTGAACATGTAAATGGACCTACCTTTTAAAAGAAAGAATATGGAATATGTGCCAGAAAGATACGATCCACACCTCACATACGTTATGACAAATATTCAAAAGACAAATTTAACTGCGTGTAAAGCGCTTTTCTGGATTTACCTTCATCAGACACGCTAGGGACCAAAAACAGGAAGAACAGCCAAATTTGAAGAAATTCTAGTTACATTAATGGTCCGAATGACACGTACAGTACATGACGCTATGAGCGTCGATAAGCCAAATAAAAGATAAGCTGGTTTTTCCTATTGACAATTTTTGTAGAATGTTGTTAAAAGCTTTTTCAACAGACCGTTGACATTCCAATGGAATCTATCTATCTAGCTATCTATTTATCTATCGATCTCTCAAAACTATAGCCAATGTAGATTATATTTTTCGTTGGGTTTGAGCTGTTAACCAAACAACAAATATACTAAAATGACTAGTGCAAACAATTTTTGTTTTAAGTTAATGCATTGTTTGTATTTATTGCCACTGAGGACAGCAGTCCTAGACACATTTCTTATTCTGTATACTTTCCCTTAGGTAGTTTAAGATCATGTACATGTAATTGGCATCCAGTGAATTCTTCCAACAAAAAAAGATTATTATTATAATTTTAATCGCACCAAAGAAATCCATATTTTTTTTCTTCACAATGTACTGTTCCAGACAGGAATAATTTAAAACTTAGAGAAATTTCTTTAAATACTAACTAAATCTGTCCAGTGGTAGTCGAATGGGACAATGAGGGTTAGGGTTATGGTAAAAATTATTTCAGTTTACTTTCAACGTATTGAATAATCATATCATTGACAAATACCCAATCACCTAAACTCAACGTAATTTTGGTGTACTTGAAACGTTGACAAAATTTGCTTGCCCCTTCATAGGATTGCCTATTTTCATTTTGTGTTAAACATTGCTATTAAAAATGGTGGATAAGATCGATAATATTATTAATAATGGAAATAAACAGGCAGATATCAACGATAGTTCCTAATTTTACACCTTCGCCAGAAAGACCTTTCAAAATTCACAATTAAATAAGCGAAAAACAAATAAACCAAGCTCAAACCGATGGTGTGCACGATTTATTGCACACATGAGATACTGTGCATATCAATCGTCTTAGTCTGAGGAGAATGAACTGAATATTAAAAACGCATCAAAAGAATAAAAAACAATAAAAACATATGCATAATATCAAACAATCTTGCTAATAATCTTAGAAATAATCCAAGACTTTTGGGAAATTCTTAATAGCATACAGAAAAACAAAGACGAATTGGATAGGGAATTTCTCGATGATATACTGATGCTTCTAAATAGTCCCACAACAGAAAAAGAAATTAATGATTTTATTAAGAAATTAAAGAATGAAAAACCTGCAGACCTTGACCAATTGTTCATGAATATATACATAAGGTATACATTAAATCTTATGAAACATTGTATTTGAAACTTTTTAATATAATCCTTAATACTGGTGTGATTTCAAATGATTGAAGAAAAGGTATGATGATAGATATTTTTAAAAACAAACCAACAGAAGGTAAACCAGAAATATCGAGGAAATATTCTAAACTCATGCAAACTTTAGTTAAACGTTCTATGTTATCACCAGTGATAGGTTGAAAAAAATGAGCTCATATAATCCATATTTGTAAATCTCAGCCTGGTTTCCACCTGGGCAACTCAACAGTTTACAATACTGTGTTGATTTCGATTTATATCTCTTTTTTTTAAAGAAACTACTGTACTTTTGTTGATTTTAAAGGAGAATTTGTTACAATGTGGAAAGTTCGTTTATTGTGTCGCCAGCGTCTCAGCAGAACGACTTATAGGGATCACTGTCCGTCGTATTGCGTCTATTTGCATTACTAAAAGTTTTTGTCACATTTTTCTCAGCAATCATGCAGGTTAGCCTCCTGATATTTGGTACAGACCTTCAGTATTGGGGTAGAGTATCGTGTAAACAGTTTTGAGTCGGTCGCATTTCCACTCTCTGTTTGTCATGACTTGAACTATTTTTTTAATATTGATAATTTCTCAGCAACTATGCAGGTTAGCTTTCTGATATTTGGCATCGAACTTTGGTATGGGGAAATTTATTGTGTAAGGCAGTTTAAAGTCGGTCGCACATCTACTTCCTTTTGCCGAGACCTGAACTAGTTTTCTATATTGAAAATTTCTCGGCAACCATGCAGGTTAGCTTACTTGGTATTTGGCATAGACCTTTGGTATTATGGGGAAGAGTATCATGTGATACAGTTTCGAAACCGTCGCATGTCCATTTCCTGTTTGTTAATATTCCTTAACAATATGTGGGAGCAGGCGACACAATGTCTTCCTAGGAAGACCCAATACTAAGTGGCAAACCTTCAGATGTCTCATATTAAAGGTTAAATATCTTATATTATTTATTATCAACTTGTACCATATACAAACACAATTAAGAATATTCTAAATTGTTTCATTGTCACGTTGGCGTTAAGAAGATTGTAATAAAGAATAGGATAAAGAAGGTTCACCTACAATTATGCAAAAGAATTTCAAAAATTCACAGCAGATGGTGTATGTGGAGCTAGGAAGATTTCTATTCAAAATTTAATTTAAAAAAAGGGATATTTTAACATAACTGACTTGGTGGTTATAATAAGGTATATTCCATGACTAACTTCATGTTCAAGCTATATGTAATTTAAGCGATCTGTTTACATATTTAAGTGGATATCTTCATCAAGTCAACCTAAGATTACCGTTGTTTGAGCAAATTCCCCTTTAAATCCACAAATAGACAGCGACTTACAGATAATTTTTTCGGCGTTTTATGTGCAAAATTGAGTGTGCTTACCCAATTCGGAGCACCTTGCCTTACACTATGTTTATAAAGGAGTTTACTAGTTTGACATTATCCCGACTTTTGACATCACAGTTTGCCACCTATTTTGACCTAAGGATTTCATGAGTGGTGTCGCGTGGGACGTGGCTTACTCTTCCGGAGCACCAGACCTTACTCTTGTTTTGTAAAAGTCCAAGCTTTTGGTTTTATTTGTTTCCGTTTTCCCGTTTTGTTTGTTTCGAATTTGTCTTGTTTTTTTTTCCTATGCACTTTAGATCTCTCGCATGGCTGTTATACACTGGACTCTCAAAAAAGAATATTTAATCTCACTGTTCCATTAAACAAATTATCCACAAAGGGTACAAGTTCGACTTCGTAGTCTAGCCAAAAAATCTGGTTTTTGTTTGTACAAATATAAATAAACTTATCGCTTTCTTACGCAAATATTAATTGGTTTGGCATTGCTTCCATCTTATATAAAATATGAGATGTGCATGATTATCCATGAGACAGCCATCCACCAAATAAAGTCGAATTCAAACTTTACAGGTACCATTACGGTCTTCAGTAATAAACTGGAGTCCATACTATGACGGAGCTGTAAAAGGCTCGCCAAAAAAATTTGAAACTATTAATAAAACATGACAATCGACCTAATCTATTGAAAATAACAATAAAGGACTATTTAAACAACTACAACCACCGAACTGAAGGTTCCTGGCTTAGGACAGTCACATTAGGGGACCTGTCATTATTTATCTCCATGGGTTGGCCGACAAAAAAGTAGGGGGGTAAAAGTAAAAACAGCAGTACTTGAAGGGGATTATATATTTTTAGACTAACTGATGAGGGGGTGGGTAATGATTTTTTTAAAGAAAAATCATTTACACATGAACTTGTGCAATATCTAGAATTATATACTTAATAAATGTCTTTTGTAATAGCGCTTTTTATGAAAAATGCAAAGGGGAGTTGACTTTTTTTGTACTTGAGAAAGGGGGTTTGAGAATTTTTCTGTGTTTAGAAAAGGGGGGTAACTATGGCACGCCAAAAGCACAAAAATGAGATAATGTACCATTATCTCAGATAATGGTATCTTATCTGAATTTTTGTGGTTTTGGCGCACATTATCTGACATAAATTTTCCGGTTTCTTCATTACCTCCAGATAGGTAGATATAAATTTTTTATACATAGGTCTCTATGAATTAATCGGGTAACAACATTTTATCTGCTGATAAGTAGCACAATCTCGGATAATATAGCAGTACCCGAGCTTTTGGTCTATTATCTGCATCTTCAGATAATGCGTTACTTGTCAGATAATGGTAAACAGATATCTAACTGCCAATCAGACATGGTCTTACAAATGTATGTTAACAGAATACAAGATTACCAATGTTGAATAAATATGGAAAATTTTGGGTACGCTATATGTACATTTCAAAGAGTTACTTCTCATCAGTAGCATAAGAACCTTAGAACCGAATGGGGAGCAAAAGATCCAAACAGCAAAATAATTAAATCCAAACAAATCGAAATGGGAAGCCAAATCCGACGATAGGGAAAACTACTAAGTTCAATACTTTTCGAATTTTTCGTATTTTCAGTGCCTTAGAATTTTAGATAAGTCTGACTACTGGGGTGGTTAATACCAATTCATGATATCAAATTTTGTGTCATATTCAGTTCTGTTGTACTTTGATATATTTGATCAGTCCAAAGTTATGTTTTCTTTGTTTTTTCCCCGCCCGTGGAAAGGTTTTCAGTACTTTGGCATCAAAAACAAAGAAAATATTAATAGCCATTGGTAGAGATATGCCATGTAGTATGATTGTCTATGAGACCGCGAATTAAAAGTCCAAATTACAAACAATTGAACATCGTTAAATTAGAAGACAGAGAAGAACATGGCCGACAAAAGGGAAAGACAATCATAGTATGCAGACAACTACACTGAAAAGTTAAGCTAGAGTAACACGAACCCTACAAAAACCAGGGTGAGTCCAGGTGCTCTGAAGGGTTAGCAACACCCGCTTCAAAAAGGATTTAAAGTCACATGTCTGAAATGGTATTTTTACACTTTTGGACCCTTCCTTGGTCCCTGACCAAAATAACAAAAATAAAAATTACAAAAGCTTAATGTGCATAAGCATGCTATATGAAATCATTCTTTGACAAAATAAAAACCATTTCTCGAAAAAATTACGAGTTCTATTCACATGGGTTAAAACACTTTATGGCCCTTGTTTTGATCCCTAAAAAGAAATTTCGAAAGATTATTACGCATAGCTACATGTTTTATATACTAGTATGGAACTGTAATATAACAAAGTATAGATCATGCCTAAAAATATAGTCGGTCACAAGGAAAGAAGCCAATGGTGAATATGAACTTTCTTTACAGACTGCTGGGATTACAGTATAACGTCGCTTTCTATATTCAGGACATCAAAGCCTTACAACTATATTATCAACAGTGAAAATGCAAGTTTACCAGTATTACCTCAGAATGGTGAAGAGAGGCCTTCAGCATTACTACACATGCGATGTTGATCAGATGTGGATATTAAAAAATTCAAAAGATCTTCTTCAAAACCTCAAATCCGATTCATTAAGATTCTGTCAAAGATACTCACTTTTGACTTTTCCACCTTTTAAACCACAATGTATCACGACTAGTTGAGGCCATGCTACCTATAACTTAGGAAAAAAGGTGGCCCCTTCTCAGATTGACTCCAGCTCGTCAGTTACATTAGAGATAATGAAGTCACGATCGAGAAAGCTTACCTTTCAACATCACCTTGTCTTACACCTGTTTTGTAAAGAACTTCGTGAAGTCCAGCCTTTTGTTAGTTTTGTTTGTGTTTTGCCTTTGAAGTCAGTTATCAGAACAGTCACAATGAAAGTCGATGATTTAAAAAGAATCAGGCTTAGTAGAACACTTCGCAGAACTCAAGATGCTTATGCACACACTGGTGTATAGAGGTATGGTCACTTTCTCAAGTATTTTGCTAACTATTAGTATGACTATTTTCTAAAAGATGTTAAAGGAACCGAACTCTTGTAAATAGTTAGTCTATTGTAATTATTTTTTTAATGTTCATCAATTTTGCGGTACCTATCCTTCTTGAGAAATTACCCGGTATTTCTTACTGAACTTTGCTTTTAAAGCCTGTTTTCATTCAATTTGCCAAAATATTGCTATTTAATCCAAACATTTGACACGACGGAGAGTCAAAACAACAATTTTAGAAAAATGAGAGAAGATAGCCTAAAGAGAAAAAGTTAAAATGTTTCATTTTTAAAATATCTAAAAATTTTGAATTTGGTCATTCAAAAAAATCAAATGCCTCGTTGGTATTCCTCATATGAAAAAGCACAGGATGGCCTGAATTTCGAATGTCAAATATTTCTTTCTCTGAAATCAGATTGTTATCAATGCAAATAGTTAATTGAGCTACACACTTTTTGTAGATAAAAATTGTTTTAGGGTCTTGATCACAGGATCAACATATTTTGCTGGGAAGAGTGGACAGTTCTGTTGTCTAAGAATAAAGGCTTGAAATGTTGTCCTTTTTGGATTTTTGTTTGATTTTTACTTCTTTTGCGAAATAAATAAAATTTAAATAACAATCTAATACTCAACTGTCACACTGATTGGCTTAGTTTTAGAGGTATGCTAAATACTTCACTCCGACACACATATATTCTTCTTTCAATGTATCTTATAATAAAAATGTCAAGCCTTTAGAAATTTTGAATTGAATCTGTTATTTACAGTCTTTTTTTTAAATATGCTGTCATTTTCCGTTTCTTACCATTATTGGTATGTTAAAACTGAAAAAACTTGGTACCCGGTTCGTTTTTTTCCATCCGACAAAGCAGCCAACACGTTTTTTTGTTATTTATATGTTTTGAGAGGAGGACGTTGATACCTTTGCGGAATGTCTAAAACCTTTAACGTCACTTACTTAAATTAAAATTGCGGGCTAACTTTCACAGAAGTAAAATTACCAATGTTGAATAAATATGGAGAATTTAGTATGATATATGTACATTTCAAGGAATAGCCTTTCATAAGTAGCATTAGAACCAACACATAGGAAGTCCAAGATCTAAACATAGCACAAGAAGCACTCATGAAATCCAGACAAATTGAAATGGGAAGCCAAATTCGACGGCAGGGACAACTACTTAATGAAATACTTTTGGAGGCATTTCCGTATTTTCAGTGATTTAGAATTTTAACAAATGCAGCAAGTTTCTGTAAAACATTGCTGGGGAATAAATCATTAATGATAATTATGTTATCGTACCAGCAGATAATGCCCCAAATAATATAAATTTTGTCCGCAAAACACTATTAATGAGTGAGCCATCGACAGGACAACTAGTAATACAACTTACAAAGCTACAACACTTTTTCGTTAAATTTGAGGACTATAATCTTACTATATTGTATTGGATACAAAATAACATAAGTATCCTTACATGAAGCTTTTTTCCTGGAGCCGACAAATGTTCAAGATGGTCAAGGATTGTGCAAAAGTTCCACAGCTTTTGACTTCAATATTAACAACATTCAAGAAAGGTCACCGGAAATACTGTGACACAAACTATGCAAGAAATGGCATAAATCGTAAGCGTAAAAATGACTTTTTAAAACTCTGAACAGCAATACCCCAGGCATTTCTCAAATCGAAGATCTGATTTATGGTTGCATTTTTAAAAAGAACGGAAAAAATGAAACCAATATGTCGATGTCGGTAGGGTCCAAAACATTTTGTTCAACGCAAAACAAAAATTAAAAAAACAAACATACAGAGGCTGATTTAAAGAACTATTATATTTATTAATAGAAAACATATTTTTCAGTTTGATGGGTGTGTTTTCCAGTTTTGGATCGGCATTCCAATGGGCACAAATTGTGACCCACTTCTCACCGATAAATTTCTTCACTCTGAGGAAAACTCTCTCGAAGAGATATCGCAGACTAACAGAAAAACGAATAAATCTAGCCTTTACCTTAATGTCAGCTCCCGTTATGTGGATGGTGCTTTTTTACTTAACAATGCTCCAATATTTGATAATCTTCTCCTTATCAACCCAATTGCGCTTGAAATGAGAGACACAATTGACTTCCCCAATTCTGTCTCGTGCCTTGATATCTATCTTGAATTAAACAATAGAGAAGGCTTCATTTAAAACAATATGACAAACGTGATGACTTCAACTTTCCAATAGCCATCTTCTCATTAATTGGCAGTAACAATCCAGCTGCCCTGTCACGTTTCAGCTCACACAATTTTCAAGAACTTGTGCCCAATACAACAATTTCAAGAGCCATGTCGTTGACATAGAAACTGCTAAAACAGGGATATGTTGCTCCTTGGTTGAAGTCAGATATTTCACAGTCGACACCACAATCTTGTCCGCTGGAATAGAATATCCATTTCAATGTTGATGATGGATCTTTTCCTTTGAAATTGTCGCGCAACCTAAAAAATAAGCTGTTCACTTTCTCTGTCAGGAGGTTGTGAAACTTTTATGCCTTCCATTTTTTCCCTTTGATGATTAATACGGCATTAGAATATGGAGTGCGGCGGAACTGCTTACCCTTCCGGACCACCTGAGTTCACCCCAGTTTTGGTGGGGTCTGCATTTGTCATAGTTGTATGTATTATTGTCTGGCCTTCGGTATTCTTTTGAATTTGAATTTAGGTCGATTATTTAAATAGAACGTAAATTGTTAAAAACAGTTTTTACTATATGGTCTAAATTTGCCTGCTGGAAAAATGCATACAGATAAGATTTTTTTGGTTCCCACATTCAGTGGAGCTGTTCGCTAAGTCCAAGTTCTTTCTAAAGACAGTAAACGCACACGTTTATCAACATTAACTATACCATCTGTGTCTTACATGAATTGAAAAAAAATGCAAATCCATGATCCTTATTAAATTATCACCGGGTTTTTACTACAATGAGTAACACGACGGGTGTCACTAGTGGAGCAGGAGTTGCTAACCCTTCCGGAGCACCTGAACTCACCCTGGTTT
>JAULBM010000013.1:2493182-2508711 GCA_032357055.1 Geukensia granosissima
CAATATAGAAAAAGAACAAAAGATAAAAACCATAAAAAAAGAACAAAAGATAAAAACCATAAAAAACATGTGTCGATGGCACACGGATGCCTTCGCTACGGCAAACAGGAAGTAGACATAGGACGAATCTGAAAAGGGGATACACGGCACTATTCACACTGATAATGCATTTGACCAAATATCAAATCAATCTAACACACACAAGCCGAACAATATTTGACAAAATTTTTTCAGTACAGAAATTCAATAAATGCATCGGCAAACAGGATGTAGACCTACGACGTTACGGAAAAGGGGAGACACGGTACAACTCACCCTGATAATAATTCAGTCCTAATATCAAATTTTTCGGACATACATATGCAGAGAAATCTTTAACAAAATTTGACGGACGTGCCGGGCTTTGTACTACAGACGGACGAACAAGAGTTAAACTTGGCCTAAAGGCGGGTCATAAAAATAAGGTTAAAACTGCCACATTGTCTCTGACCTTGTCGCGGTTAGTTGGCTTACAACGACAACAGTTATTTCGCCTCAGAAACAAGAGACCGTGTCTAGTTCTGTGTTAGGTTAATATCGTGTTTTTCGCCAGTCTATATAGTGTTTTATGTTATTTATAATTATTTATATGTGTATAATTTGGTCACATTGCTGTGTAATTTTGACATTAAAAACACCAGTAACATTTTAATTTCGAATTAAGACGAAATTTTTAGGTCTAAATGTCAAGGTCATTTGAGATTTCACAGTTCAAATGCAAAGGAAATTTTTTCTGAAGGAATTTCACTTCCTGTGTAAAATTAGGCCAATCAGAATGGTCAAAAGTAGTGCCATTTTATTGTTGCCTTACTGCGTGATAACATTGCTTAATGATTTTATGTATTTAATAATGTTTTATACTCAATTTTTTCACAAAAGACCTAAAAAATACGAAAACGATGATTTTTGCATTTTCAACTTTGACTTCAAATTTTAAAAATTGTGACCATTTTCCAATTTGACGACCGATCACAATGGATGGAGCACTAAATTACCTTTCGAACGATATATAATATAGCTGTATGATAGGTGGGTTGATTAAAATATTTAAAATCCGACCTCTACTGCCCCACTAATAACACTATCACCACACTTTAAATATCATCTATTCAGTTAGTTGTTATTATCATTATAATTCTTATTAGTATAAATCTCTATATAAAGATTTATTTACTGTTTAATTTATATGATGTCTGTTTCTGATGGAGCGCTCACGTGGCCAATAAGTCACATAAAGTTTAACAGGTCAAGTACTAGGTTTTTATAACGAAAAATAACTGAGTAGAATAATACAACTTTAAAAAGTCTTTTAAACGTTCGACTTGACTTGAATCTACAAACTAGAATAACATCGAAATAGTAAAGTGCATTTACTTCTTGAAATTTTTTAACATCTCATGGTCAACTATTAAAACGAAACTGTAATCTACTGTAATGTTGTATCCTGTTTGAACCCCTTGACATCTAGTACAAAAATTCACACTTGGTGAACATATTTCGTAGATTATACAAGGTTAATGTCAACAATTTCCGAAATAAACAGTTGGTATGTTTGATATTTGAAGGTAGGCAGTTTAGTCACATTATTCGACAACCTGTACAATTCAAGTTTATTATAATACAAATAATAAATATGTAAAAACAGCTTTAATTTCTAAAATAAAAATTAATTAAGTAATACCATTGCTTTTTTACACCTATCATGTCAATTGTCATCGGAATTAAACATTGGCGTTTGTACATTGTACCATATAATTTTTTTTTTGTCGGTTCATTTTTTTTGTTCGGATATTGCATAGTGTTAAAATTCACTTCTTGTTATTTTGTTATTTCAAGTTGAGCCAATTATTGAAGGACACAATTCATCAACATTAAAAGATGAGGACGATTGTATGTATGATGTGTTTATTTCTTTTCTAAATGGTGTTTGTTGTATTTGCATATTTACAAAAAACAAACTGAATTAAAATTATAAATCAGAATTGTACATTCTAGATAATTTCAAGACACACAGAATCCCAAAGAACGTGAACAGCAGGTATAGGTTGCGAAGACAAAATACTGCCTCTGTTGAACTTATATTAAGAATGGAAGCGTCAAG
This sequence comes from Geukensia granosissima, assembly GCA_032357055.1. NCBI lineage: Eukaryota > Metazoa > Mollusca > Bivalvia > Mytilida > Mytilidae > Geukensia > Geukensia granosissima. The sequence goes on from JAULBM010000013.1 coordinate 2,495,323, forward strand.
TCATTGCGAAATACACACTATGAAAACTTTAAATTTGTTTTGTTCAAAACACGACAAACTAATTTGTGAATCATGCGTTTCTGCGTCTCATCAAAACTGTCCTTCCATTCTGTCGCTCATTGATGCTGTCAAATCCTATAAAATAGAAACTGCAATAAAAGATATTGAAAGAAGACTGGAAACTTTACACAGATCTGTAGATAACACATTGAGTATGTATGTACAAGTAGATTCTTTATTTAACGAACAGAAACAAAATATTAAAGCTAATATAGCTGATATCAAACGAAAAATAATGTCACATCTTGACAAAATGGAGGAAAAGTTAGAGAAAGACTTAAATAAAGAAATTGAAGAGAAGAAATTAAAGATTAAAACTTTATCACATGATCTTCCAAAAAAACGTGATCACGTGAATCAATGGCGGAAAGATTTAGAATACACTAAAGAATGTGGATGCAAAACTAAGTTGTTCCAGATGATGAAAATTTTAGATGTTAAAGTGCACAAAGAAGAAAGAGTTGTCCAGGATATCAGACAGGAAACAACAGTTCCTTTTGTAAAGTTTTTGCCAGCGGAGAATATTCAAAATTTGGAAAAAACCATTAACTGTTTTGGTACATACCGTTTTGAAGACAGTAACATTTTGAATTCATCTGTTGGAAACCATGGTACAAATCATAAAGCGAATCAAAGAGAGTTTTCCAGTACAGCTTCTTTTAAGGCAACATCGATCAATCAAAACGCAAGTTTATTTTATGGTGCAATTATTCCACAGAACAGACTTGTCTTCAGCGACAAAGATGACAAATGTATACATGTTTGCAAACGTAATGGACATATAATCAAAACAATAGATTTAGATTTTAAACCAGGGCAGATTGCAAATTATGACGGAAGACATTGTTTTATTGCTGCAGGTAACAAAGGTGTTCAGATTATAGACCACCTCTCGTTCTCAGTGGTAAAAAGTTTCCGTACAACGTCATATTGCGGAGCAATTACAAGTCTTAACAAATCAATCTGGATCAAATGCGGAAACGATCTTATAAAATGCGATATCAACGGCAAAACTTTGAAGAAAATCCAGGTTGACTTCAATGTTCGCGAAATATGTGTAGATGATGAAGATACGATCTATTACTCAAATTACGACAATAATGACATTTATAAAGTATCTAATGACGGTGACCATGAAAAGTTCTACAGCAGCCATTCATTAAAGGACCCGGATGGAATAGTGGTGCTTGACAATAATGATGTAATCATAGCTGGATTCCAGTCTCATAATATACATCGAGTGTCATGTGATGGTTATAATGGTGAAATCATTATGACTGGCGCTGATGGAATAAAATGGCCAACCAAGCTGTCATACTGCAATGAAACGAAAGAACTGTTAATTGTAAATAACATTTCAGATTCGGTTAAAATATATAAATTTACCTAAACAGGCTCAAGAAGTATATATACATTTCTGTAGAGTACAATAAATGTATTATCCCTTTCTTCCATACTTTCTGGTCAAGTTTAAAAAGACCGTCTTCAGGTTTTAATTCAATAACAACTATATTTACAATTGTTTATTACCGTAGAAGCTGGACAATTGATTTTCAAGTATATTATAGCTTAGTAAAAAGTCAGTGGAATGCTAGTTCCCAAGGGTGTGACCAGTTCAGTAACTAGCACTTGACTGTTAGTTATCAAGGGTACGACCAGCTTAGTAAAAAACCACTGAATTTTTAGTTATCAAGGGTACCATCAACTCAGTAATAAGCAAGGGACTGTTAGTTCTTAAGGGTACGAGCAGCTTAGTAAAACTAACTGGACTGTTAGTACTCAAAGGTACGACAAGCTCAGCTATAAGCACTGGACTGTTAGTTCTAAATGGTACGACCAGCTTAGTAAAACCACTGGACTGTTAGTTCTCAAATATACGGCCACCTTGGTTATAAGTACTGGACTGTTGGTTCTCAAGGTATGACAAGCACAGTAATAAGCACTGGACTATAAGTTCTCAAGGGTATTACCAGCTTAGTAATTAGCACTGTTAGTTCTCAAGCGTTTGACCAGTTCAGTAATAAGCACTGGACTGTTAGTTCTCAAGGGAATGATCATCTCAGTTATATACACTCAAGGGTATGACCAATTCAGTAATTATTACTGGACTGTTAGTTTTCAAGGATATGACCAGCTCAATAATGAGCACTTGGTTGTTGGTTCTCACGGGTATAACCAGCTCAGTAGTGAGCACTAGATTGTTGATTCTGACGGTTTTTACGGGTATCTTCAGCTCAGTATTAAGAAAGGGACTGTTAGTTCTCAAGGTAATGACCAGTTCAGGTATAATTACTGGACTATTAGTTCTCAAGGGTTTGACCAGCCTACTTATAAGCATTAACTATTAGTTCTCAAAGACATGACCACTTCATTTATATACTCTGTACTGTTAGTTTTCAAAGGTATGACTAGTTTAGTTATAAGCACTGTTTATTAGTTCTACAGGGTATGACCAGTTATTTAAAAATAAGCATTGAACTGTTAGTTCTCAAGGGTATGACCAAATTATTTATATGCATTGAACTGTTAGCTCTTAAGGGCATGACCAGGTCAGTAATATACACTGTAATGTTAGTCATGGATATGACCAGCTCAATAATATGCAGTGGACCGTTAGTCATGACTATTTCAGTAATAAGCACAGCACCTTTGTTCAACTTTAGTACTTACCACTGCACTGTTGGTTCTCATAGGTATGACCAGCTTAATAATAAGCACTGTGCTCTTAGTTCTTAAGGGTATGACCAGCTCGGTAATAAGCACTGGACTATGCTGTTTTCGTCGTAGGCGGCGGCGGCGTCGAAAATTGTAAAAGATTGTTATAATTTAGTTTTGACATGAACCCTTTTATGGAAGTCACTCATATTTTGTATGTGTTTGTTTCAATGGAGATAATTAACCTCTGACCTCAGAGTCATAGTCCACTGACTTTGAAAATTTCATGTTAAAGTTTGTGATAAGGTCAGTTTCTCAGAAACCGCTATTGATAAGTGAATGATATTCTGTATGCAGTTGTAGAAGTAACGTCTCTTTTCGTTTACATGTAGATTATGAACCTCTGACGACAAAGTCATGGTTCACTGACTTTAAAAATTTCAAGTTAAACTTTGTGATAAGGTCAGTTTCTATGAAACAGCATATGATAGGTGATTGATATTAGGTATGCAGTTATAGAAATAACGTTTCTTCTCGTTTCCATGGAGATTATGAACCCTGACCCCAGTCATGCTCCACTGACTTTGAAAATTTCATGTTAAATTTTGTGATTTTGGTCTTGTTTTATTTTGATTTAAAATCTGCGGATCATTTTCTCCTAATTATTTGATGGTGATTTCATCTTCACACTATTCCAATCTATGTATTTTCAAATGAAAAATCCCTATCCTAAGATACATCCCAATTCATCACACATTTGATCGCCATGCCACTCACTTATTTATAAGCGATCACTGCCCTGCTCTTTCTATCCAGCTGCAGAAGCAGACGAGAATAAAATGTGTACACATTTTTTCTAAGAATTATTTATCCAAGTACTAGTTACACTTATAAATAAAAACACAGGTAGATAAAGAATCATAAAATAACTCGCTTATAAATGCTGCCATTTTTTCATATTCAAAGGTTTGGCACTCAAGTCAATACTTCATGTAATTGTCATCGATATGTGTTGTTCTTATTGGCAGAAAAACACTTTTAGAATCGAGGTCATGTGAACTGGAAGATTTTTAGAACAGGGCATTAATTTTATGACTAAAACGAAAATTTTGAAATTAATACTATATTAAATGAACTCAAGATTTTTTTAATAATTCACGGTAAGATATGGTGTAGTTAATTGGTGTTTTTTCATATGGCTATTTGACTGAATTACCTATTTCTATTGAGTCTATATTGTAATTGTGAAAATTCCTTGTTTGTTGTAAAATCCATCAAAGGTCAATACATCATATTATGACAGTATATTACAATATTTGATGGAAATTTTATGTGCTTGCATAGCATAAATCATTCTTGTATATTCTTTGTATGGAGAAAAATGATTTGTGAATAAATCGCGCATTTATTTGAAGGATCACTTATAACAATATCCTACCGCTATGCACTTTAAACAATTTGTTAGTTTTTTTAATTCTATATTGTATCATTTGTCCAAACGGACTATAAATATGACTTAGTCAGTTAGTATTGAGTCTTCCCCGGAAGACATTAGTCGCCTGCTTTGTATTTGCTTAGAAAAGCAAAAATTGAAGGCAATAACTTAGGTAATTTTCTGTTGAATGGTTTAGAAGATATAGCGGATTTGAAATTACTGTCCTTTTTCTTTTCAGCATACTGTGAGCCAAAAATGCAGTAAGAATATACAGCACTGAATTCCTATAAAATAGGAGTTGCAATATTACATTTTTGATAAAGAATCTGTCAAAGTTTGTTTAATTTCTATTAAGTGGTTAAGGAGTAGTAGCAGATTACAATTGCTACCCACCTTTTTCTCGTTGCATTTTAAAAGTCAAAAGTGCAGCCAAATTTCCAATATTGATTTTCTGGAAAAATAAAATAGGAGTTAATTACTACGGGGCTCCGAATGGGACTCTTGTGGTTTTGTACAAAATTCAATTCTGTCATAACAAAATCATTTTTGTCTTACAAAACTATGTGATACAGACTTGTTTTAGGAAAACTTCAATTTTGTGATGACAATATTCATTTTTGTCTTGACAAAATTCATCTTTATAGACAAAATTCAAGTTTTGTAAACAAAATTCAATTTTTTAAGACAAAATTCATTTTTGTCATGACAAAAGTCAATTTTGTCAAAAAGGTATGCAAATATCAACTTATTTGCATACAAAATTGACTTTTGTTAACTGTAATGGAAATTAAAACACAAAAATCAATTGTGAGACAAGATTCAATTTTGTGAGACAAAAGTCAATTTTGTCTAACAAAAGTCTAATAAAATAAGTCTAATAAAATTAGTTTTGTCTCACAAAAGTCAATTTTGTCTCACAAATGTCAATTTTGTCTCACAAAAGTCAATTTTGTCTCCCAAAAGTCAATTTTGTCTCCCAAAAGTCAATTTTGTCTACACAAAAATAAACACAAAATTGAATAATGCATTACAAAATTCAATTTTGTGTCACTGAGGTCAATTTTGTCATCACAAAAATGAATTTTGTGAAGACAAAATTGCCTTTTGTGACAAATATCACTTTTGTGACACAAAATTGACTTTTGTGTTAAATTTTCACTTCTGTTTAACAACACTCAATTTTGTCTACACAAAAATAAACACAAAAATGAATTTGTGACAGAATCTCAGTTTTGTATGCAAATTAGTTCACAGAATCCAACCTAAACTTATTATGCATACAAAATTGACTTTTGTCGCCCAATATTCAAATTAGGTAACAAAATTAAAGCCTGTATTACAAAAATGAATTTTGTCATGACAAAACTAACTTTTGTCCACTGAAAGATAATTTTGTATGACAAAATTTAAATATGTAGTATGCTTCAATTTTGTTAAGTTGAACTCATTTTTGTTGAACAAAACTCACTTTTGTCCGTTCAAAACTGAATTTCGAGTACAAACACACAAAAGTCCCATTCGGCGCCCCGTACTTTCACACGACTGGAATTAATTGGTGCCAAAGTTTGATGGAGATTAAGCTGTCACAGTTGTGGTCGGTATTTTTGCACAAAATACCTTTGCTTTTATAATATGCAACAAGACATATTAGACACAATTTTTGTAACATTTATTTCCAAAATATGAAAATATTAAATAAAGTACGTTGGATTAAACAAATATAGGGAAATGTGACCATACCTCTTTATTCAATTTCCTTTAGCCAGTAATCGCGCTATATTCAAACATTAAAAAAACTATATTTTAAATTAAATATTTTGAACAATTAATATATGATTCATTCGTCATATCTTGTAAAAACGTTGTTGCTCTATTTCAAAGGATGCAAGTTTTTGCATGATCATTAATATATTGATTTTATAAACCATGTACATTTTATGATATGCATTTCTAGATAGCGGAGTATGCTAAATGGCTCCATCAAAGAATAAAGAAAGAAGAAGAACAAATTCAATCAAAACATGAAAAGCAGTGGGATGATATAACAATGGCTAACGAAAATGTTATGTTACAACTACAAAAAATTCAGGTAAAAGTATTAAACCAATTTCAATTTTTCCCATATTGGTAAAAAATTACCATGGCAATTCTAAACTGCAAAGATTGTCCCAATTCAGGAGCTGAGTTCACTGGTTTCACGTTTGTTTCGTTTTTTTTTATTTTGCACATAAATGTTCAAATTTAGACAAGATTTACTTGATTTTATGTCGTAAAGGTTTTGTACGTTTGGAGCAATTTTAGCTGTAGTCTTTGTGCTTTAGAATCTTAACCAATTTTGAAAGGCTTCGTATAGAAACATTTTTGTATACATATTGATATGGTGTTTTAACGTACATTTGTTGTGAATCTATTTTTAGAAATATGATTTTCTGATGATTTGCTGAAAAGAGTCAATAGAATTTCTCAATACATAGACAGTAAAGTTGTTATTCAGAAATTTTTTTCCATGTGCGAAAAAGTAGACACTGATTTAAAGTATTGAAAACTAAAAAGAGCCATCATGAAACTCGCTAAAAACTACAGACTCGTTCTTACTGGACGTTTTGTCTTTTGTGGTGTACGATATCAAGAAAATCGCATCAAATAAATGTATGTAAAAATGACACTTTACTTTCAGCTTGAGGAAATAGAAGAATGGACGGAATTCAAGAATAAAATTAAAAAAGAAACAAATGAATTGGAAAATGAAGACAACATAGAAGACATTTCTATCCTGAAACAGAGACTGAATAGGAAGATTGATGAATTTCAGGTTTGTTGATATCTGATACCATGTAGGTTATGGCTTATAAAAACTTAAAATTTTTAAGAGTGTCGTTTCTTTGCACATTTAACTTGAGAGCGTTACACACTGTATTTCATTTTCCGGTCAAAAATCAGAAACCCAAAACCCTGTAGACCCACATGCAATAATTATTCTCAGACACGATGGGAATGTGATAAAACATGATTACATTGGTCACATAAAAAATCAGTTCATCAGCAGACAAGAAAGAAAACGACAGAAAAGACTGGACTTTTTCCCTTTATGACAAAAACCAATTTCTGAGGAAGGTGAAACATCTTTTTTTTCAAACATGGAACAATAAGGCAACATACACAAGTGCTTTTTGTTTTCTGTTAATCTAATTTAATGTAAAAGAATTAAATAATTTTGGTAAATACCTATTTATTGCAGAAAAAAAAACAGAAATTCATAACTTATCAATACATCATGCTCCGTATATGAATTTAATACATTGTTATTATGTATATCGTTTTGCTACTTGAATTGTTATTGTTTTTCGGCAAAGAGACCTTACGGATTACTTTCTGTTTAGGTATCACAACATGAAAAATGGGCAAAATGGATTACCAAAATTGAAAAAGACGTTCAAGAAACGAGAGAAAAAGAATTTTGGGAAAATGCTTGTAGCGGACATGATAAAGACAGTTTTGATGTCGAACATCAACTTCAGGTAGTAAAATCAATATAAACAGTCGGGTGTATAATTAAATTTTTCTGAATTTCTGAAGACGAGCTGTTGTTATTTAGACACCATTCTATATAGAATTCAAAATACTTTTTTATATGATAGATTTTAGATTATTGTTTGCTTTGATGGACATGGTCAACTGCTGGGCTTGACCCACAGATCTGGACAAGAGCGATCCCCAGGTAGTAGGTAGTGAGAGTCCTTTCTTTTGGGGTTACCAGGTCCTACTACTTAAAGCCTGACCGTGGACCATAGTAGTTGACGTGTTTAGAGAATGCCATTCTATCTGTTTGTAAAAGTTCTGTTTTGCAGATTTCCAAAGAGAGAAGACTGATGCTTCTAAGAAACTGAAAACTTTAACGTCCACAGGCTATCCCGCCTATTTTCTGTATGGCAGTCTTAAGCCATTTCAATGTTGTGTCCCACACTAACACATTTAATGCTAATTTTGATAAATGTTGAACTTCATGTCTTCTATAATGTTCAGAGAACCACCCTTATGTTAATCCACAAAAGACTCCAATATAGCAAAATACGAAAAAACTACAATATAGATACATGATTTACAATGCAGCATTATGCTTTAAATTTCTTTAAAGGAGTAACCTTTCGTCAGCTACATAAGAAGCAAAACACATAAAAGTCGAGTAAAACTAGTAACATAATTCGCATAAAACAACATTATCCACAGGAGTACAGAGTATTGCTTTCGGGAGGCACATATGGTAGAGGGGTTGAACATGTTTTTGAGCGCTCATGGTAGAGGTGTGAACAATACCGCAATAAAGCATAGCTTCGAAAACCATTTGTTTCCCTCAAAGTCGATAGAAAGACAACTAAAAATTAGACAAGAGATAAAATAATGCGCCGGTACCTTTTACTTAAAAAATACTCAATGTTTCAGAGAGCTAGTTAAAACACTATAAGTAGTAACTGATATACCGCACATAAAAACACGTCCTGCAGGATGAAGTGTATATATAATTATAGGTTCAAAAGATAATGATAATCCTTCCGTTTAATTGTATTTTTATAACTAATTAATAAGTCCTTACGGGTCCTTTTTAAATATGCAGATTGTATCAATTTTGCAGTAATTTGTGAGGTTATTTTTACCACTTCCTTTATTAAGATAAGGCAACAATCGAATTTATAAATTTATTTTATGCTTATTTTTGGTTCAAAACGTGCCTTGTTGCTGTCCTTTTTTCATAAGGGTCATGCATGTTTATACTTTTGATGCATTTTGAAAGATAAACCAGATAGTCATGAAAAAAAATTTGTTGCAATTTATAGATAGCAGAGTATAATGAATGGAGAAGAAGGAAGATAAGAGTATACGAGGAAGGAATAAGAAGGAAACATGAGAGTCAGTGGGAGGATTTAGATTTTACCAACGAAGCATTGATAGGGGAACTATTGCAGCTTCAGGTCTGTTTTACGTTTGCATGACATGCATCACCTAAAAAAAGTTGATACCACATAAACAATTAACTTTCAAACTCTTAATATGTACCATTTTAACTTAAACAAAACAGAAAAACAAACAATAAACTCCCCCCAAACCCCCAAAAAAACGTAAAACCCCAAAGAACAAAGACAAAAACAAGCAATATACTTGGGGTAATTCAAATCAAACTAATTTTTGTTTTTTCACATCCAAAGAAAACGGATATATTTTCCTGTTTGCAAAGTAGAATTAAATTACAAAATACATCTAATTACCCTTCATCTTAAATTTATTTTTATCAGGATAAATCTGCTAGGAACCTGAAAAGAAGATATGGGAAAATTCTTTCATTTTAAACCTTAAAAAAGAATGAAACACAAAGAGGATAGATTATAAAATGTCCCAGTTGAAACCAAACATTGAAGTAATGATCCTTAATGATTCATTTAAAGTATCTGATGATTACCCACTTCAATCAAAGATCTGCCGAATATAGTATAGCATGAGACCCTTTGCATAATTTGCTTTGATATCATGTTTTTAATTGTATTTTAGTGGAGCATTTCCGGAATGAGAACTATTGGAAATGCATGCCATTTGAAAAACCCGCTTTGTTGAATCTTACTTTTCTAAAACCATTCCGTTAATAGGAACGAACCTTGAGTAAAACTGATGATTTGCCTTTTTTCGATGTTATCAGATTATATAAATAATTATTTTAATGAGTTTTAAAATACTTGACAGTGATTCAAAGATAAACGGCCTAAGAAGCAATACATTTAAACAAAGCGAAAAAGTTCTATTATCTAAACAAACTGAAACAGACAACCAAATCTTGAAAGGATATCCACTTTGTGCATTACTTCACAATTAAGAATTTAAGGTATACGCCAAATTTCTGTAAAACAACATTTGATTAAAGAGCTTTTAAGCCTGACCAGAGTTGCATTATTCCCTTAGGTTTTCTCACATCAAATTAGCTTAATGTAGTCTTGTCAGGGTTACGTTGGAAAAACATTTAGATTAGTCCAGTGTAAAATACCCATGTAAAAATCAATAGAGAAAAGCCTAAAGAGACAAGACAAACCAGATTTGGCCCAAATTTTAGATTTTGTGATAAATAATAAGTTGATGTGAAAGTGCTGTTTAATTATCGTCTTTTAATAATTATTTGCTTATTCTTATATACTTTTCATCATTTCGACAAAACAACAGGGGATATTGGTTATTTCGACAAAAATGTATTTTTTTACTAATTTTGCAAAAAACTAATTGTTGGAGGTGTTTTGTTCAAAATAGATATGATCACGCAAAAAACATCACGAGGATAACCTGACATTTGTACTTGATCTTTAATATTGCAAAGTTTCATTCTGATGTTATTGTGCGAACTATGTCAAAATTGACAAGGTTGTATCATATGTTGTATCAAATTATGTTATTAATATTAGTATTTCGCAATTAAAGCAGGTGTAATGTTACCATTATAGAACCAACTAAATAAATAATTGATATAGAATAAGACATGTTAGCCACTTCTCATTATCTAGCCAAATGTTTGGGCCAAAAATGTACCTTAACGACCTTTGTCCATTGTTCAGATCTTATTATCGATACCACATGTTTAGTTGGATTAAAACATTGGTGTACAAGTATAGATGTAAAAGAAACGATAAAATGCTTGGTAAATAGTTTTATGATTTTGTACCTCTTTAGGGAGAAGAAAGTGAAAGATGGACCAAGTGGAAATACAAAATTGAAATGGAAAGAGAAGACATCTTTAATATAGATAGACTTGAGGATCTAACATTAAAGAAAGAGCATTTTGTCAAAGAGTTGAAGGAGCTTACGGTATTATTAAATTAGTCACAAATATAAAATTGTGCTATCGAGAAATGCGATAAATAGCGCACAAAACTACATAAGGACCTGCTAGTTCATTTTGTCTGTGATGCTTAAATAACATCTAAGATCTAGTTTAAACAAAATTCTATATTAAGAATCTTTGCTTGTTATAGTTAAATGATCATTGGGATATATTTAAGTCATTATTAATACTCTTTGTTTGATTAATCAAACTGGAAAAATGTATGTATTGATCTAAGTTTCTTAATATCCCTTTTATTATTTTTCAAAGTAGTTTCGTGGTTTGTGTTATTTTAAGTTTAAATAAATTAACTGTAATTTCCAGTTTAAGGAGGACGCAATGTGGAAACAATTTAAAAGTAAAGCAGACAAAGACCTACAATACAATAGAGAAAGGGAAGTGTTTGAAGTACCCTTACGTCAAGCTTTTAATCACAATCTAGATAATCTTCAAGTATGTATATGACTTTAAGGGAGTAGACCTATGTAAAGGGACATAACATATCTTTGGTATGTTTATGTCAACCATTTTTATATATCTAATGTAAGCATCTTATTAACAAAGATTAATTTTGATCTGTATCAATTGAATGCTTAAAGAACTATTTATGTAACAAAATAATATAAACATATTACTGATTTCAAGAGTTATCCCTTCAACCCAGGTCTACCACCTTAAAGAAATATTTGATGAATTTTCCATGTTTCGTATTGTTGTTAGTGTAGACTCATCACAATCCATTCTGACAATGCTCGCTTATCCCGCTGATAATAAAATGAGATATGTCCAGTACGAAATTACTTCAAGGAATAATGCTTATAATTCAATGAATTTGAAATGTAGAAATGAAATAATGAGTTTGGAACTAGTTCCGGAAACATATGCTTAAATCTACAGTTAAGAGCATAATAGGAAAAGCTCAATCTCCTCTTATTTCATGTTCATCATTGAAAAGTTGATCTAAACAGTTAAGGGAAATAGTCTTCCGATTATCTACTTAGATCTTCTAAATTTCACATCAGGTGTTGCTCGCGTGGATTTCAAGCCTTTGTTCCTATATTATAGTTTGTTTTAAATTTATCTTGTCTCTTTGGACTATGTACCTTTGATCTCTTACAAGGTATTCTACCTGGACTTAAACATATAAAATGCCTTAGTGTAATATCAAGAATTCTGAATGATCCGCTCAAATAAGCATGGTCTTATTCAAATGTACCTGTTTGCAAGTTATTCCTTTTAATGTTTACAGGGAAGCTTTAAATTAACTAATAAACCAGGCAGCAGAGAACATAGAGAAGGGATACAAAACATTGAAGTTGCAGCGCCTTCGGGTGAGAATGTTACAACAAACAATCAAATATCCGGTTTGTCTTCGGGAAATGTTAGACCAAAACAGGATATCAGTCGTGTTGAAAGAGGATTCGATGTGTCTTTGGAATCGTCATTTAATATCTTATCGGTTGATGGTGGCAAGATGTCGCACGGCAACAATATGCAAGAGAGAAGATACGAAGTTGCTAATACATTCTCGAAAGAATATCCTACTGGTATGGATGAAATTTCTAATGAAAAATACTATAAAGAAGACATTGATTTAACCAGACAATTACCACGTTCAAAACAGAGGTCAATGTATGGCGAACTACAGGCTGATGTTAGTAGTTCGTTTGAAAAGGAAGAAAACCGTTTCCGTTTCCCTGTTTTGCGGAGCCCAACTATTGGACAAAAAACCCAATCAGATATGACCGACCGCAATTTGTTAAACTTAAGACATTTTAACAGGATAAATGTTTCTGGTGTAAAAGATGGTCCACCAACTTCAAATTATTCCTCAGAAAATTTATTTCGCAAAGACCACAATACAATACACGTAAGTTGTGTTTATATAATTTAGACAGCTAGTAGATAAACTTTACAGGTAATAAATCATTAAAACAGTAATTCAAAGATACCAAAGGGGCACCATGGCCAACATAACAAAACGAAAGACAAACATAGATCACACGACACTACACTGAAAACTAAAGCTGGAGTTACCCGAACCCTACAAAAACCAGGATGAGTTCTGTAGAAAATAAACAATGTTTGGGAAAAATTTTATAAAATATAAAATATACCCAGGGGGTAAACAGGAACGTGTCATGAAATAAAATACTGCAAATAAATCATGTGACTAAGTAACTAAGAACCCTGTAATAGTGAGGGTATAAGGTAATGCGAAAACATGTGCAGGTTCATGTAGATTTTTGTTGTGTAGGCGTTATGATAGATAAGTAGCACCACATCTTCTTAGACATTAAATCAGATATAGAACGAATTTTTTGAATTTCGTATGACTTCTGAATATTTGTCTGATTTTTTTACCCTGTGAAGCATGTATGGGTGT
>JAULBM010000013.1:2508811-2521995 GCA_032357055.1 Geukensia granosissima
AATAAAAACCATATTTAAAGATTTTATAATAATGTTGTAACGATAACCTTTCCGGATAAGTTTATTAAGATGAATTTAAAGATTATGTGGATTTTGTTTAAACTTCCGAGCTTTATTTACCACGTTTCCATAATACATCTTAAAATGAAAGAAAAACATGTGATAAGTACCGCAAAAACAAGTGGTATATTCACATATTGGATAATTCCTCAAAATGTGAATGGTTATTCATTCAAGAAAATTTAGATTAATGTAAAATTTTGGGTACATTTGTATATAACAGTTTGGAGTTAAGGAGACTATCAAAGGTAATAAATACAAAATAACCAAAGACACTTAATTATATGATATACATGAATATTAATATGGTATTTTCTGGCTCTGCCCTGTAACTGTGTGGTTTTATGTGTTTTGCTAATTATGTTAATCACTTGTATTTGATTGTAATGCACAAAGCTCTTTACAGGGCCCCTTGATTGGAAATAAACATATTCTATTCTATTCTATTCTATGTCCTATGTAAGAAGATTGATTTCCAGCAAAAGATCACACTTTCATGAAATGACAAATGTTTTGTTATTTATAAAATTTAAACTTTATAAATAGAATGAGGAACATGGTCTGTTTGATACATAATACAATTGTTGACTGGGTCCGACAGCTGTTTTGTTTGACCCGCAGACTGAACTGTCAACTGATGCCGTCGTTTCGACGCTTGCACGAGTGTTGTGGAATTAAATAAATAATTTTGGTGCAATTTTCTTGGGAAGATTAAAACGGGATTCCCGAATTTGACTCTAGGTATTACAGGACAAAGTCAGCGATTTCCAATGCAAACTAAATATAAACAAATGCAAACCTTATTTTCTCTTGACAATTTGTCCGGTGTCACGTGGTCTAATTTTCTATTGAACTACTTCCCTTTGAGTAATTTTTGAAAAGAACGGAAACAAAGTCGGTAATTAGCAAATCACCTATTCCTAGAACATTTTGTGTTTTTCTACTTTCGGTCTCCTACAAAATTTTGTACATTTTCCTATTGGAGATGCCCGTGCATCTTGAATTTGTCGCAGTTTTCATTATTTCCAGACGATAAATACACGTGCAAATAAACAGCCAATGAAAACAGGGCAAGTGGTCAACATATCGCAATCGGTCAACAGATTAAAAATTTATGGATTTTGAAAAATTTTACAAAATAGATAAAATGTTGATATTTGTTCATAATACATTTATACTTAGAAAAAATTATAAGGTATAAAAATGTAATTTTTCTGTCTTGATTCATTGCTTTGTTCAATTCTGCATTATCATTATGAAAATGTTTTAATGAAAATGCAATAATCTGTTAACTTTTATTTTGTAAATTAAAGACTACCATGACATCTTTGAGATTTTTTTCTATTTGTAGAAGTATATATCCAAAGTAAGATAACTCAATTATTTAAAATGAAGGGACAATAAAACTTAATTTTGCCAACATATATATACATAGATAATATTTATCCCAGTTAAAAATGTGAACACTCCCCCGAAATACGGACTTTAAGAGAAAATAACCATTGTGTGTCTCTGTCCCGTGGTAACGTCCGTATAAAAAGGAACTCGAAGATACCAAAGGGGCATATATAAATTAATTTTTGATCCACTGATTGTTGAGCATGTATACAGATTGACTATTGATTTACTAATTTTGTGGAGATTGTATATATATATTGACAACTCGTATGGGGGAAATGTTAAGAACGTCCTATTTTAAGAATGTCTTGTCCCAAGCACTATGCTTTTTTTTGTTACGGGTCTATTCCATTTTCATAGTGACGCCATATATTCTAAGCTAAAACTACCGATTTAAAATGTTGGCAATATGACGAATGCTGCACAGGGTATGGCGGGTATACTTTCCCTTTCAGGTTATGCTATCCAAAATAATTCAGATTGGGTCAAAATTTTATCTTTTTATAAATGTAATTTGGGCCGATAATATTGTTAGAGTTGAATGTTGGAAAGGAAGATAGAGCCAGGCTAGGAACTTATATTTGGGATTTAGGGTATACCTGTTTAATTTTTTTACCAAATATTCAATCCCAAAATTAGTAAAAACCGTAACAATCTAAATTTTGTTGGTGTGTTTTTATAGATAGCAGAAATCTAAATAATGAATCCGTTTAAATTTCCACCTGTAAAATTGCCCTTGTTATAGGCATCTTTTAATACACGTCACCTACCCACTCGAATAACTAGATTTAAATTGGATAACTGAACGGGTAAAAAATACACTCCAACAAATTTGCAAAAATCATCAACATATAAAAGGAGAAAAAATATACACAAAACTTTAAGACAAACATAAAATGCAACGGAATCTGGAAAGGTCATTGTTCCGGTTGTTTTTCATTGGTTAAGAGCTTGGTCATTGAGCTAGCGCTATGCGTTTTACGAGTTTAGAAATTTGGTTTTTAATCAGTCCATTCAGATACCTTGACTGTGTACAAGCACAGGTTATACTTGTATTCTGGGTACCCAAAACTCTTTCATTTGCTAACCCAGTCCTTATTGCAACAAGGTGACCAATAATTTAAAAAAACAACAAAGAAACGGACATGAATATGAATAAATAGTCAGAGTTGAAAATCTAACTAAACTTGGTAGTTGAATAATTCCACGCTAGAAAAGAATGAATATGTGGCAAAATTCCTATAAATAGGTTTCATTATCTTGATCAAAGTGTTTATTTGGAATGGAAACCATATATATGCAATGACAGTAAGTATTCAATTTCGTAAAATAATCAGGATTCAAAATTATTTTAACTTTATACGTAAAAATATAACGTCATTTGTCCACACTGTTGTATTCATGACGAGAAATAACTCCATATCTAGACTAGAAGCACTTGTCTCTATAATTTGGGGTAACTACAATGAATCTATATTAAACCAATTGAAAAACAGATTATACTACATTTCAGAGTTTGTTGGAACAAGAAAAAAAGGTTATGAAAGAAAAAAAAGGTTATGAAAAAAAAAAATGTTTACCGTAACCTTGTATAATTGTGTTTATTTTGTGGATTAAAGAAGTGCAAGTAAGTTGCAATAATATTTTTAGCAATCATTTGTGCATTTAAAGCTGCGCTGGGTATTAAATTCTCTACGGGTATTTTACACTGTAAATTAGCCATTTGTTTGCCGGACGTTTCTCTTTGCACGCGCTGGCGCGAGACCGGGAGCACTTATTGTCAATGCTGTGTATTAAGTAAGTAATTAAACAATGGAATTGAAAAGTACTTCTTCTTATATGAGGAGCAATAAAAAATGTGCGTATTTTTTTAAATTACTTTATCTAGATCAAACTTATGAGCTTACGCCAAAAACAATGATGGCCAACCTTCAATGTAAAATCTCCGTAGAGATTTTCAGTGGCAAATAATAGTAAGAATCATTACACTATTGTAAAAAATGAATCGTTAATTGTAGAACTATTCTTCCTCTTGATTAAAATTAAGTACAAAAGCGGAAAAGCATTATTATTTAAAATATTATTTAATAAAGCCCAAACCCTCCCTAAAAAAAGCTTGACATAGAGTAAGGGAAGTGTGGATAGATAGTAATTTCCAAGATACTAAAGAGTGTTCGTGATCTTAACTATAAACCAGGAACAGTGAGGGTGAAACATTCTGACATCCATTACAGAAAAAAGGGTGGGATATGGTCAAAGACTGGTCACCTAGAGCCGTTACAAGAGGTCTTCAACGTGTTTAGAATGTTGCATTCTCTACTCTAAATACGTGGCGTCTTTAGCGCCCTCTCTGGACGAATAGTTAATGATTGCATTTTCACCATGTATGCCCCTTTAAAGGACCACTGCCTTCATTAATACCTCAGAAGCCATTAAAGGAAAAGTTACGGAATGATCAACATGTTGAAAACACCATTACCAGCCGATAGCCAAATGCATAATATGATTCATAGAAAGAGTAGACCGGAAATGTTTTTAAATTCTTGAATAGAGACCCAAAATTCATGGTCCAAAAAGGCAAAACATATCGTAACCCCCCAAATAGCAAACCGGGAGGATATAGCAAAATCTTTCAAAACAAGACTACACCAAGGTGCTTCAGAAGAAGGGTAAAGTCATGGTTCAATACAAAACGACACACTTTGAAAGAAAAAAAAATATTAAAAGAAATAACAGAAGCTCATGAATCAGAGCAGAGTAAATGATTGCACATCGCGGATAAGATCTGACGTCTTATAATCACAAAGAATGGCTGGTATAACCTTCAATGACTTAAAGTCTACCAGCAACGACATTGACCTATCTGTGAAAACAAAATTAATTTAATGCAATATCACTTTTGAATTTAAATATGTAGTTCGGTTTCTGGTTAAAATTCATTGATATAAACGTGTAGAGATAAAACATCTAGTTAATTAAATCTCCTTAAAAAGTGAATGTTGAGCGTTTATTTTGTTCTTAATTACAAGTGTTTAATGACTACAATATTTTGACAATGTTTAAGTTCATTTATCTACCTGGTACTTCTTCGTGATCTAAGAGGTAATGAAATAAATGGATTTCCAGTCGCATAAAATTCTACAAGGCTACACCCAATCAAGGTTGAAATCGTTCCTCCTTTAATTCTTAAAACGCCATTATGAATTGGTTGATCCACATGGTATCATTATTTTTCGCCAATGAGACCGAGAAATCCCGTGATTTAGGGAGTGTGATATTTCTTTATTTTGCACACCATGTGATATTGATCTCAGTCTAACGTAAGCGCGTAACTTTCAGAAACCAGAGGCTCCAAGGAGCCTGTCATCGCTCACCTGTCATACAGTTTCCAAACTAAAGTTTACATTAAAACCTTTTCAATTACCTATGGTTTGAATAGCACAAGCAAGTTCGGCAGTGGCATCCATCTTGGTTGGCGGATGCCCAATACAATTCTGAAAGGAACCTACATGTATCTAGGGACCATTTCACCAAAGATTGGTTCCTATGGAGTTAAGTTTCAGATGAGAAAATATTTTTTATGAATTTCACATAGGGTCCTACGTCATATTAAGTTTGGCCAAGGCAGTTATCTTGGTTGGCAGATTTGGTCAACAGAAAAAATTCTGATAGAAGTCCCTGGGGACTATTTCATCAAAGAAAAGTACCAATGGAGGAAGTAGATCCAGTCAAGATTTTTTCATAAATTTCTCATATGGGCCTATGTAAAACTTAGTTCGGCAACGGTGGCCATCTTGGTTGGCGGGTGAGGTCATCGAAAAAATTCTGAAAGAGACCCAACTAGGAATCATTCCACCAAAGTTTGGTTCCAATTGAGCAAGTAGTTTCCAGACTTGAAATTTTTTTTATGATTTTCACATAGGGTCTTATGTAGAACTATGTTCGGCTGTGGATGTCATCTTTGTTGGTGGATGTGAGGATTTCAAGATTAAAAATTTTTTTTGCAAATTTCCATAGGGTTCTATATAACACTTACTTCGGCTGGGATGGCCATCTTGGTTTGAGGTTGGAAATGCCAGACAGAATTTTGGAAGGAAACCACCTAAGTCTCATTTCAGTAAAGTTTGGTAAAGATTAGCACAATAGTTTCAGGAAAAGATTTTTGAAATTCATCCCTCTTTTTTCTATTTTTAGCCTGGTGGCCATTTTGTTCGGAGGACAGGGTCGTTGGACAAAATTTTGAAAGAGGACTACCCAAGGACAAAATTGGCTGAGCCGTTTCAGAGGAGACGATTTTTTTGTATTTGTGAATGGACGATGGACGGACGACAGACGCCAAGTGATGAGAAAAGCTCACATTGCATTTAAGGCCAGGTGGGCTGAAAACAACAAGATGGGTGTATGCTGGTGGATTTTTTTTCAACAGGAGGCAAATTATGACAGTTTGGGTAGAGATGGGAAATTTGGCCACATAAAGACTAATTATTACAAGAGCTGTTGCAAAGGGATCTTTAACTTGTGAGAGTGTCGCCTTCTCTGATCAAGAACATAATATAAATGTTACTCATTGAGGCCTATTTTTAAACCCCAGCTACTGGTCCAGTATTTATACATCCTATCCAACCAATGAAACACAACGAAACTATGCTTGACATGAGTATGCTTTAAGGGAACAAATCCTTTTTCAACATTTCTGTTTTGCAATGAAAGTATACATAAAGCCACCATTCAAAAGTTACAGTCCTAGAAAAATCAATACTGTTTACATCTGGTTATGTTACAATTAGTATACTTGTTATCACAAATCTTATACAAGCACACACATAACAGAAGATTTAGACTGAAACAGAATAAATAAACTTAGATATTCATTAAACTGAAGAAAAACCTGAGTGACAATTTATGCTTTCTACATGATGGGCCAATCATACAACAAACAAGTAATAATCTGGATACAGAAACAGCCTCTGATTTGCTGAACCATCCCAGGCAATCTGGAATGGTTGGCAACTATAATTTTTTAAATAAATTGCACAAAACTTGTAAGCTTAGAATGCAAATATATGCAAAAATGTGGTGTGACATATATATATATATGGAAACTGTAATTTTTCATGTTTTATAACAAACTGTCCTTCCTATTCAGAAGTTTAATTTTACCAGAAATTTATCTTAAATACAAGTTTTGGTATGTCTTTAAAAATTTGGACATCAAGACACTTTTTAAATTAAAAGATATAAAATACTATAAAACATGATTGTTTCAATAATTTAATATTGGTTCTTCCAATAATTTAATATTGGTTCATTTGCATATCACCATTCCTAAAAAAATGCAAGTACCTATAAATGTCAGTTCCTTCTCATGCCAACAGAAACATTTTTTTTTTGTTTAAAAAAAAACATTGAAAATTCTAGTTAAACAATTTTTGTGGATTTTACAGAATTATTAACCAAATGATATGAATAGTTCTAAAAAAATCTAAAATTCTACAAATTTAAACACCCCCAAATCACAATACTTTCTCGAGATAATGCATGTCTTTAATGGAAATGTAACCATTAATAATACACATTTTGTCCAACAATGAAATTTTCTTCCTATGGTACAACATCCATTCATAGTTGTGGACTCTATTCATATTGAGCACAAGTTATCTTTTTGGATAATTCCAACAACTTATGGAATCTTAGCAGTGTTGTATACTTTTTCTAGCTTTTATTTTTAGTGAGGTTCAGCTAGGATCCACATGCTGAGAGTCAATTCCATCATAAATAATTACAAAAATTGGCAAGAAATTCAAGTATATTTCCTATTAATAAATAAAGTTGACTAACTGTACAAGTATTTTCAATAATCAAATTTTAATTTCCTAGGTGTCATAAACTGTTTAACAATATCATCTGTGACTTCTGACCTCCTCTTTCTCTGGTCACCAATCAACTTCTGTAGTATTTCTATCAATTCTTTCTTTAAATAACCAGTTAAAAGTTCTCCACTTGTATATGTCTGAAAGATAAGGTTACATAATGCAATTTCAAAGGGCTAGTCTATTAAAACAAACATGCACATGATACCAAAAGAAGACACTAAGAAACTGAATAACCATCCATTTAGGCATTTAAAAAACATCTTGTTTTAGTAAAAGAACAAAAGGGCTTAAAGATTCCGATTTTAAGGTAATTCACTGCTGCGATGTATGTTTTAATTTGACAACCCAAAACAAGAGTATACTGAACATGTACAACAGTACATTAAATTGGACAGAGAAATACCCACAACATTATACAAGAGTATATGGAACATAAACAACAGTATATTAAATTGGACAGAGAAATACCTACAACACTTAACAAGAGTATAGGGAACATGTACAACTGTATATTAAATTGGAAAGAGAAATACCTACAACCCTGAAAAAGAGTATACTGAACATGTACAACAGAGGAATACCTACAGCACTAAACGAGGCTTTATTGAATGTGTACAACTGTATATTAAATTGGACAGAGAAATACCTACAGAACTTTACAAAAGTATATGGACCATGAACAACTTTATTTTAAACTGAACAGAGAATACCTACAGCATTAAGCAAGATTATAATAAACATGCCCAACAGTATATTAAATTGGACAGAGAAATATCTAAAGTTTTTTTAATGAATTATCTGGTATGCATGGATATTGTTTGAGTAAAATATTATAATGCACAGGTTTTCAAGTGCTGATTTTCATGTGACAATATTTATAATCTATATTCATTCAGTAGAAATTTAATAGTATAGCAAAACTTGACAACTTATTAAAACTGCCTTTATGTCATTGAGTTCACATTTTAAAACCTATATTGGCACTAAAGTAATTTGACAAAATACTTAAAGATAAGTTTATAAATTGGTATGTTATTTATGGAATCATACCCTGCATTTATACAACAAATTTTTCATAAGATTGGTAAATACAGTTGTATTACAAAAACAACCACATACTTTTCCACTGTTATATATTAAAGTACTACTGCAACATGATTGAAAATAAATCTTGATAAATGGGTAGTGTGTAATTTAAATATTTCCCATAACTTACCTTTCTGATTTCTTCTAATCTTTCATCATCTTCCAGAAAGAAAGTAAGGTATTGAAACGACACATCTACATCACAGTTACCTCCCTTCTCTTTGTGTTCTTCAACTGTAGCACCACCTCCAGAGAATGCATATTTGTTAATCTGAAAAAAATTAACACAAATGTTCCAATGTATAACTTAAAACAACAGAATCTGACTGATAAATTTAAGGTTTCTGTATTAATAGACCAACTGTCTTTATAACAAAGTTTTTATTGTATTTTATGCTTTATTACATCTTCTAGTTACACTGTATACATGTATATAAGATCATAAAATGAACACTATCAATACAAATTACACATTGTTCTTGATCAATTCATTTTGCAAAAATAAGTTCAGCTACAGTGCCTGGCATAGAGCTCTCCACATTTCTTTCATTCTTACAGAATTTGTTGTGGTTAACATTATGCAAGATGCCAAATCTTTTTTTTCTCAACATTTTAACATATTGTTGAAACTGCCAACGAGGGATTTGTTTTATTCAGTTTAAATACATTTATATACTTTTCAGAAACAGAGACAATCATATTAATCACCAATATAACAGTTAAATATACAAGTATATTTACCCAATATTACATCAGAACAAAGTGTTTGTAAACACTTGATAAGGTATAACCATATATTTTTAGTATGCTGACATTCTCAAAATAAATGTTCCATCTTTTCTAATGTCTCACTGCAGAAAGTACACAGTGATGTGTCTGAAAACTTACATTTCATTAACAAGTAATAGGTAAAAATAATTCTATGATTGATCTTAAATTGAAAGACTGAAACTGAAAATCATTAGTTTCAAGAGAAAGCTTATTTTTCAATCTTCTGGTATTGCATTTAATAACCCATAGTATTCTAATAGTTAACATTGATGTCATATTTTCTTTGAATTCTTGCAATGTCAAGAAGCCCCTGTTTACTACCATCAAATCATTAAAAAATACACCATTTGCACACCATTTTCTGTAGTATACCAGCTTTCTTCCCATCTTAATGTTTTAATTTAACCATAGATGTTCACCTAGACAAACGTCAGGGGCTGAGTGGTTATTTTTTATTGATTTCACCAAATTTTTTCACAATGACTTGCCAAAATGGCAAAAAAAAATCTTTATTGTTTTAATGCAGAGTGTAAAAAAATCCAAAATTGATCACCTCCAAAATCCTCAATTTTTGTTCAGAAAAAGAGATTTCCAACTTGAAAAATTCATGGGATCAGGCAGCTTTTTCAACTTTGAAAACTTCAGCCCTTGAGAAAATGACAGAATAAGCGAAACCTTGATTGCACCGAAGAATAATCACCTATTTGAACACTTCTTTTTACATTTTCTGTCTTACCACTCCACAAAAATTTAAAGAATAATGTCTGAAGTTCATCAATAATAATGAGTAGATCTGGAAATACTGTGAAACACCAAATAAGTACTAACAATGCTAGTGATTGTTAACTGTTACCTTTCAAGTCATCAATAAATTTCGCAATGTCCATTTCCTAATATCTTTTTTTACAGTGAGCATATTTTGCCTTCTCAAAATCAAGTAAACCTGGAATTTGATTCATTTCTGTTATATCAGTAAGGTCTAATATAAGTCTTTTACATTCCCCTATTAACTACCTTTTATGAACCCCATCTGCAAGTTACTAATAAATTTTTGTAGTACAGTATTGATTCTTTGAGCAATACATTAAGTTCCAATTTTATAGTTGACCTTAAGCAAAGATGATATTCGTTGGATTTCCCTGCTTCTGTCTGACCAAAACCTTACTATTAACAAGTGAGTTCAAAAAATATTCATGAATTTTGGCTTATTTATTAATTACTTGCTTATTAATATGTGCTGAATATGAAATAATTTTACCCCTTAAAATAACTTTCATGGTCTTCCACAAAAGTTGATCATTTATATAAATAACAATGTCCTTAGTATCTGGATGAACAACTCCATAAATATTGTGTAATAACCTAACCTGATAATCATATTTTTGACAAGATACACATTTTCTGTTCTGATAAAAGTTTGTTGTTAAATTTCCATAAACCCCTGCAATCCTGGCGGTCATATTGTAATGGTAAATGCATGGGGGAGTGATCTGACCTATTAACAACACCAATGTCACAGGATATGACTTAAATTTCTAGATATGATCCTCAAGAGGTAATCTTAAAGTCCCCTTTTCTTACCTGGCCTTCTCCAAGTAAATCTCCTGAAGTCTGGGTTACAGCTTCTTCAAATATCTATCAAATTAAGATTAAAAACCATACCCTGTAGTCTATCTTGTGCTTTTGTTTTTAATTTTCTGTATCTAAATCATTATTGAGTACATGTATTATATTCAAATCTCCCCAAATCAAAACCAATGTGTTGGCCATTAATTCTATTTTACATTGAACATTTTCATAGAAAGCTGCATCATTGCAATTCCGCCCATAAATAACTACACACGTTATTCTTTGCCCAATAAACCTTGAGCAGCAAATCATTTTTTACAATTTTTTATCTCAAAAACATGAGATTTGGGTCATGATGCATGTAGATTGTTTAGTTTGCGTTTAGATTGCTCTCTGATAGAGAATACAAAGAAAGAAACCGCATCAAATTCAGATAAAAAACAGATAACTTACATCAAAATATAAGAAATACACCTTTTAGTCCCTTTTACAAAGAGAGGAGGGGCTAAATCACTACCAATCTTTACCTAGTACAAAGATCTATGTCCAAAAATATAAAAAGAACAAAAGTTATTGTGTAGGAAATGTCCTATCTAAAGATGCCAAAGCTGTAAACAACAACAGAATCATACCATAAGAGGACCACAATTTTTTGCAGTCTTAGAATATTCATTATTCTAAAAAAAAATTGCATCACAAAGAAATGTTACCTTGTTTTTAATTTGCTTATCTGTGTCTGTCAAAAATATAGATGAATTAGGATCGCTTGCACTCATTTTGCTTTGAGCTCCTTGCAAAGCTGGGAAAAATGTTGAATGAATTAAAGCCGGCTTTAAACTACTCATTCTTGGTGCTACATCTCTAGTCATCCTGAAGTATGGATCCTGTTAAATAAATAAAAATTTAACCCAAGCATATAAAAAACAACCTTGCTGTGTCATAAATCTACTTCATTTCAAAGAACAAAATATTAAATTCTGACTGTACCAACATAATAAAAATAAGCTAACATAAAAATAAATCAGTTCGTAAGAATATATAGTGTAAATAAAAAACTACTTTAATAAAACTGGATATTGAGTGTTCAATATGGAGTGAAGCCAAATTACAAAATTTTGGACTTCGATATATTTTGTATTTACTGTTGGAGACAGCCTATGGGACGCAATCCTGATTGTGCTAATTTAATGTATTACCTACTTTTGAAAATATAACTGCAGTTGTTAAGGTGAAATTTGCTTTTTGTAACATTTCTATTGAGACATGTATTGTATTTTTGCTTGTTTATATGTTTTTCCTTTGATCTTACTGTCTTGAGAATTTTATTATTTCACAGTCTACAATGTATGTACAATATTTCTGACTATATCATATCCAGTTATAAAAAATTTTTATGAGTTTTTCCTGCATACCATATTTGCTTTAATAATCAACTAGGGTGCTGATCTTTAAACAAAAACGACTTTTTAATAAATATCAGCTGAATCATTTAATATCAGTTCATAACACAGACTTCCATCTAAGTGTAGCCTATATGCAAACTATTATAATCTCATGTGTTGAAAAGCTTTTAAAAACTAGATTTAAACCTTTACTGCAGGTTTTATAAAGGGCTATTCGGTATTTCATCAATAATGTTCAATAATGGCTTAAAGAAGATTTCATGGTAGACACAAAATTATGTTTGGTCAGTCAACTGTAGACATGATTTAAAAATAAAGCGTAGACTTACCTGATCTATTGCACATGGGATGAGACAAGGAATATTAGTTTTGTCATTAAATATCTGTGGAAATGATGAACTAAAACTAGGTGCTGCCTGTATGGCAGGGAAGCTGATCTTTCCTATACATGTACTGTCATCAAAACCAAATATACCCTTCACTTGGTTAAATGTCACAAGTTTCTGAATTTTACACATATTTCTGTAGAATGCGGGACTTTGACTGAAAAAAATAAATGTTCCATCTCATATTATTCTAACTTATAACACTGAAATGTTTACCGTTTTAACAACTGACCTATGATGTGTTATGTTGAATTTCTGATAAATATAGAATATAGGACATTTTGTGTCTTTAACTGACTTTATCAGGGAAAATATTTATTGAGCCCGTAGGGCAAACTGAATATTTTATCGTGATAAAGTCAGTACAAGATACAAAATATCCTATATTCTTTTTATCGGTAATTTTAAATTAAAAATTCTCTAGCTGAAAATGTCAAGTTTTACATAATTTAACACAAGATCAACTTCATTTCAACGTATGACAACAAGATGTCATTCGGTTTCTAGATATGAAGACAAAACATGCGACGTAAATGCTTGACAATGTGATGTATCCTTCACAACCGGTGTCATATGGTATTTTGACCTCCCTAAAAAATGACCCCGGGGTCAATATACCATATGGAAAAGTGACCCCG
>JAULBM010000013.1:2528569-2539763 GCA_032357055.1 Geukensia granosissima
CTTTTGTCTCGAACTTCGGCTATCTCGAACTTGTTACTTGGGTCCCTTGAACTTCGACATAACGAGAATCAACTGTACTATGTTACCGGAAACACACAATTTTTTTTTCTAGGCCTAATTTTAATTAGATGTGAAAAATTAAACATAAATGTTCAAGGTTGATATTTTTAAAAGGTACATACCAGTACTGGGGTAGATAATATAAGGTGTGTAAAACAGATTAATTAGCATAATTTGTATACAGAAACTTTAGAATGAAAATATTAGAGAAAGACATGGTTTTGTACACTGCTGCATTGATAAAATGATAACTATCAACATCACACTTACACAATATCTGCAATTCCTCTTGTTGCACAATTGAAATTCACATAACCTCTTGACATATTTTAAGTTCACTTTAAGAAAGAAAAAGTGAACTATTCTACTTTCTGCAGCAACTGCAATGATAGTTAACTAGAAATGATTTTAAGTTAACTTGCAGGAATTAAAAGTGACCAATTTGACTTCCTTCAGCATCAGTACTGCTAGTGTGACAACATGTTAACTAGAAATGTGTTCATCTTATGTTGTGTGCCAGTATTTTGAAGTAGTGTTGGGAATCCGTATGAAAATGATAATTGATAGAATCAGTATAATTGGACACCATGTCCCAATTCAATTATCTATTATAATTATTTTTGATTCCTTAAAAAATTTAGGCATTTATGAAATACTTCATTTGTTTTACTGAAGTATCTGTACATATAGCTACATGTACATATACCCTGGTATGAATGTTTTAGTAGAAAAGTATAATGTACATAGATTTTCAGTATTCCTTCAATTTCTCAATGGAATTTTGATTTTTGTAAAATGATAACAAAGATGCATTTTATATACATTGTACCATTGAAGATGCTCTTTGGTGGAATAATGAAGGCATTCTTTTGCTGTCAAAGAGGTTTTTACTTACAATTACTTCTGATTAGTAAACATTTCATTCATATGTTTATTATTTTTCAATTTTCGATTTTAAAAAAAATAATCCATTAATAAAAAAAAAATTGAAAGTAGATTGATTTTTGATTATAATCAATAACCGGAACGTCACTATTTTGAAAGATAGGAACGACTCATACAGTAAGAGGCAGAATCCTCTTGTCACATTTACTGATACCAAAAGGGCTGAACTGTACATTTTCTTGTCAACATGGGAAAAAATTCTTTCCAATCATAGGTTAGTTATTTGGCTAAAGGAACTTAAATTTTCAGATAACTGTAAACCATATTTCTGTCATTATTTTTCCTTAGGAACCGAAGGAAGAGAAAAAAACAAAGAAAAGTTTAAAAGAGATGGCACCTCCTAAAACTGTAGCACCAAAAGTAAATAAATTGATTGCCAGTATGCCACCACATTCATCTGCATTTGACCAAGTAGGGTCACCACAGTCAGGACCAGGTACATAATTCTTATTCCTGTAGGTGTAAGCTTTGTTTTGATTATCATTGGACCAAGTAGGGTCACCACAGTCAGGACCAGGTACATAATTCTTCTTCCTGTAGGTGTAAGCTTTGTTTGATTATCATTGGACCAAGTAGGGTCACCACAGTCAGGACCAGGTACATAATTTTTAGTCCTGTAAGCTTTGTTTAATAATCATTTTTTACTATGATGATAATGAACATTAGAAAGAAATTAGAGTGACTGTCATTTATGCAGGTCTTAGTTATATGACATTTTAAGATATGTACAGGGAACAATTACAAATCTGAATATGAAATATGAACAAGTAAGTAAAAAAGAACATATGTTTTAGGATCTGCATATGGAAGCCAGTTACAGTCTCCTGTGTCTGGAGAATCCTCTGTGGGCAGTGAAGCTGGACAGGCCTTGTTGTTACAACATATTGGATATGATCAGTTACAGGTTGGAGAAGCATTCTGGGTATTCTTCACATTCATTCACCATTTTGTTGTCATGTTTGATTGTTAACATCAAGTCACTTCGCATAAATCATTAAACTTTAATTTCCAATCAATTAACTTTACATTTATACTAAACTTTTTCCAAGTAATAACCATTATATGAAGATTAGCATGTAAGATCAAACTAAAATTGTCAAACATCAGAGAAAATTGTACATTTTATGAGTGAAATGGTTTTTATTAAAATAACAAATTCTCTTACAGTTTACTTTGGATTTTCAATTATCCAGACATGACCCTTATGTCAACAGTGAAACTAATTTGTTATGTTATGTGTCTTTAGGAAATCAGCTAGTTAGATATGATTTTGAGAAAAGACTAAACTTGTGTTATAAGACCTGAATTTTGACCCCAAAATTAAGTTTTGATTTATTAATTCAAATTTTGTTTAATAAATTCATCTTTAATGAAAGTTCAATATTGGTAAATCTCCTAAACTTAGGCTTGATTCTGCCAGTTTTGCATAAATATTAAACATTCAAAGTAAAATTGTCATTTTTATGACACTTTTTGGTCTAGGACACATTGAGCTCATATGTGATCTCTTATGTCCCAACCTTAGAAATTGTAAAATCAATGAAGCATTTATTTGGGTATTGAGTAATGAGAATCCAGACCCTCTAAGAATTCTATATAATTAGTTTGAAAAGGGGAGATTATCTTAAAATCTAATTAAGTATATAATTAACATATATTGTAGTGTACTGCTCCAGTGAATTAATATTTTTGAGGGGAGGTCTCAGTGAAGTTCTCATGCCTATATAATAATGAATGTGCCATGTGCATATAAATTGCATATTATACCTAATTAATATGTACTTTAATATTTACTAGTTATTGTAATCAAACTAATCATTGTAGTTAATTTGATGTGATTATCCAGCTCAATGTTGTGTGTTGATTGACAAATAAAAATATTTGTATTTTTGACCAACCATCAATACTATTTTTGGAACATTGAAATTTGACCAGATTTGAGGACCTACAAACAGGCGCTATCATACCTAGTTCTTTATTAGAAATAAAAAATATAATGACTGCAACAACAATTTAAACAAAAGTTACAGATACTTTCAATGGAACAGGCATTGAAGATCTGAAAGTATTGCATACTGTGTTCATTATCTGATTTTGTCATAATGATTATTTGAACAGGAGCAGTTACAAATACAACAGCAACAGATGCAGGGAGAACAATTACAGCAACAACTTCAACAACAATTACAGATACTTCAGATGGAACAAGCCAATGTAGAGCTGAAAATATTGCAACTAAAGGAACAAATACAGCAACAAAACCAGCAACTCTCACAAAAACAGGTCAGTAATATGTATAACTTGTCAAAACAGACCTCTACAAAACCCCCCCTAAAAAAAACCCGCAGAAAACAAATAGGATAAGGTTCGTATAATGTACTAACCAAGAGTTGGTTCAAGTCAGACGATATATGACAATAAAATCAAATTTATAAAAATTCAGAAAATTTCAACTGTTTACATTTGTGGAAAAACTATTTAGCAAAAAATCCACAAAGTTATAATACTGTTAGAAAGAAAAAGACCATATGTTTTGATGAAGTAAACAAATAACCAGTTATAATAAATTTTCAGAACAAAAATTTTTCCAGTTAAAAAAAATTTATAAATCTTTGCATTACAGTGTACAAGTGATTTGACCATATAATTTATGTGTGTATTTAGTTTAAAACAGCTGGAAAACTCAATATAAATTTACATTCAATTCAGTTTGAATTTACTGTCATTATGGTTAGACCAACTTTGCTTGATAAGTATTAAATTTTTATGCAATTTAAGTTGCATTTTTAATTCCTTTCATTTAGCATATTTTGTGATACAGTAAGAATCTTTTGAATATTGGTAAGTTTGATTTTTTTATTTGTAGGAACAGTCAATACAGCAGGAATTACAGTTACAATCAGCCCTGCAACAACAAATTCAGCAGCTTCAGCAGTTACAAGTGGACTCTGTGCAACTTCAGAATGCACAACAATTTAATCTTAAACAACAGGAGGCTCAAAATGCCCTGCAGAATATTCATAATACTAATCACGAGAGCCTGCATGCAAAACCAGAAATTTCAATTGCAGATCAGAAAATGATTCGAACTCAAGATATTGATTTGTCGTTACTACAAAGTTTGCAACATCCACAAATATTACATGCCTTTCAACAGAGCCAGACCAAACAGGAGACAGACCGACAGCTTCATGACATACAGGCTGTCATAAAACAGGAAGCAGAAAGTCAGGCCCTGCGAAAACCTGTTAGTAAAGAAGAAATGGAAAAACATCTAATACAGAGGTTATTTTTATCACAGAATCCTTCAGAACCAGTTGTCTCTGTACAGGTAATTATTATTATGTCAAACATCTATTTAAATGAAAGAACATGGAACACATGCCAGGATAACACAATCCACATCTTTTCTTGGTTGTGCGCTGCAAAATTTCTTGTTAAGCTGTTGCCTTCATTCTCTAGTTCCATTGGGCACAAAACAAGTTATTAAAAAATAGTGCCTTGAATTACTCTCTCTCATCAAAAAGATTGTTGACAAAATAAAAAAATCAAAGGATTGTTAAAGTTTAAATTTCATTGTGTATTTTTTATTAAAGTATGGATTTATTTCTAGGTACCAACTACAACAATCAGGCTAAACATATGATAAAATATCTTTGTTAATTAGTATTTTTAGTTTTTTTTTACTAATATGTCTTGCATTACACAAAATTTGCAGTCATAACTGTTTAAAAGGTCTCCAATATCGAGAAATCAACTGTTTTGAAAGGCTTGCCATTAAAATAACAACAGCAAGACATAATGATAAGAAATCTCTCATTGTTTACAGTCGGGTTAATCCTTATTATAAAGTTGGTTTTTTTAAATGAATAATATTTAATCGTGAGACCAAATTTTGAAACAAAAGTTTATTATAATCCAAGGTTATGGCCACTTTAATAAGTCTGGTACAACTTTTATTCTTATTTTACCTTGCTCAGTATATTGATTATTATAAATGATTCTTGCCACCTAGACTAGCTGGAAGCCTGGGTCGGGGGGAACTCCTGTCCAAGTTTTTTATGAAAGGGGTCTCCAAAGGGACTTTTATGCATAAAGGGTTACAAATAGATGTTTGATTTATATCCTTTTTAGCTAAACATGGAAACTTTATTTGTACCAGTTTAAAATATTAATTCAAGTATTAAGCAAGAATGGCCAGTTTGACAATATGGTTAAATATTGTTTTTTTCCCTAATGGAATCAATCATAAAAAGTACATGAATTGTATTGTTCTTTAAGCAACAAATTGAGCTACAGAAGGCTAATAACCCTACAAGTCAGCCCCAGCATATTAACAGTATACTGCTGGATAAGATAAAACAGAAAGAGCTTCAAGACCGGCAACAACCACATGTTTTACAACAATCCTACAATACAGGACAGTTACCTGCCTTGATACATCATCATCCACAACATGGGGAGTCTGATTCTGCTACCGTCCCTACATCTCAGGTCTGTTGAATATTGTTTAGGACATAATAAATGTAATTATCAGAAGGCTTATTTTGCTGCTGTTTCTATATCTCTTATCAATTATGCATTTGAAAAATTTGATATAAGGAGTTAATGTTGAGAACATCTCAACTAGAAACGGCCAAATTTCAAAATCTAAGTGTTTCTACTAGGTCTTCAACAAGAGTTGAATCTTGCTCCTTGTGATAAGCTGAAAATTGGCATAATTGAACAACTAATTCTCAAGTTAAATGACAGGTAAAATGCTAAAATTTTAATAGGTATAACAATGACTTCATGGCCTGACTTGGGACAGCCACATGCAACATGTGGCAGGAGTTAAACATGTTTTGTTGGATCTAAACCTTTTCCCTTTCTTAGTGGCCTATTGAGAAATTAAACCATTTAACAATAAAAATACACACTGTACACCAGCATCTGATTTACTCAGAAGAATACCTGAACAACAATAATAATAATAGTCAGCTATAATTAATAGTGTGGTGCTTCCAAGTAAATGGTTAATCAGTTATGTCCAGACTTCACTTACAGTGTAGAATTGTTATCTTCATCATAATTGCCATCAATCAATAAAGAATGAACATTTGATATTCTCCACGGATATGTATGTTTCTTTTGGAGAAATTTAAAAAGTACTCATTCAATTACTTTCAAACTGTTTTAGGGCCAAAGTTAGGAATTTCATTTCAACATAATATGGATGGTTGGTGAATTTTTTCCATGGCAGTAATAGATTTATTCCATCAGCTGAATTTTAGCACAGAACAGCCAATTGAACAAAAAAAATAATATCTTTATTTTTATTTAGGTACCACGGTCATCACATTTACAGAGACAGGTTTCTTTTGAAGACTTACCAAATCAACCACATCACAATATTGAATCACCAAGTCCTCAGCAAATCACTCATCAACAACTTCAGCAATTACTGCAGCAAAGGAATGACACACTAAACAGTGGACATAATAATATTGACAATTCAATGAGGAACATAGACCTGTCACCACCCCCTTTAACCTTAACTCCAACATCAATTCAATCAAATCTTCAAACAGCTATAGCCCAAATACCTCAGTTTGCATTGAGAACACCAACAGAAATGAATCACTCATTTGTGTCTACAGGTCCACAGTTAAAAATAGTTACAACTTCTTCCGAGAGTCAGGACTTGTCACTGATACTAGAGACAATTGATAGTAGTTTTCACAAGTCTTCTTTATCTAGTGCTAAAACTTTACCTCCACAATCAGTTGGACAGTCAAGTCAAGAAAAGACATGGTTGTCGAGACACTCAGACCACAATGAACTTGTGGATTCCAAAAAGTCAACAATAAATTATTCTCACATGTTTAATGAAAGGAAACCTGGGATAGACTTTTCTGAACATAAAAGTGTGCCATTATCTGATTCAACAGGTCATAAACCTGGTTCTAATTATCCATTGTATAAACCTGAGGCCAGGAAACCTGAGAATCATTCTAAGGCAGCTGAACAGAACCCATTTGCATTCCCTGGAGTTGATGGGAATTATGCTCATAATGACTTTGTACGTCCTATTGATAATATAAAAAATCCCAAACATCACCGTCACAAACAGTTCCCGAATCAACATACAGAACTAAAACGTAGATTGTCTATAGGTAGTGAATGTGATTTAACTACTTCTACAAATGTGTTGACTGGAATATTAAATAATAACAAAGGATTTGTCAGTAGTGCTAAAATGACTTCTCCTAGTGCTGGTAGCTTTCTATCATCAGGTAAACCAAGAATGAGGAGTAAATCAGGGGATGATTATAAATATTTTAGATCTAAAAGTGAAGATCATACATTTATGCGACCTAGAAGTCAAACAGAAGAATGCCTATGGAAATATAAAACACATAAATCAGAAGATGCCTTAGATCAAGGCTTGTCAAAGTCTGACGGAGCTGGACTATTCAGAAATCCAAATTCACTTACAACTCCGCTACATTTACGAATGAAAAGGAAACATCGACCAGCACCTTTATTCATTCCAGGACATGGAGGTTCTTCACATGGGGGATTCCAGAGTCGCCTGCGATCTCCAAGAGTTTTAACCGGTGAACACAAGGGGAATACACCTCCTCCGTACACACCGCCTCCTATGTTAAGTCCTATACGTAGTGGGTCTGGATTGTTCTGGACTATTCAGAGACCACCAAATACACCCATGACAGCTCCTGCCACTCCAAGGACAAGTCTGCTGGCAATGAGCAGAAGTAAGTTTATCCTATAGTTACATGTATAATGAATTTGTCAATCACAGTTGCTTGGTTTGTTAGTTTAATTGTGCAGATTCACATTTTAATGTAAAAAATTACAATTGGATTGTAGAATAGAAAGAATAATGTCTTAAAAGTTCCCATTATAGATCAAAACTGATATTATTTTATATGATGTAGGTGGTAGTCTAGGTGGCAGCATTGGAAGTTCACAACCATTAGATATTACCAAGGAAGAGATGCCAGATAGCGAATCCCCTCCAGAAACAGATATCCAACCGTAAGTTACTTATAACTGTTGTAGACACTTGGCCAGGTGAAACTCTTTGAAAATCAGGTTCATCATAATATTTATTAAAAGAGAATTAATAAACTGTCGGCATCTGGTTTTTTTATCATCTGCAAAACTTTTTATTTTTTAATTATGAGAGAAATTTGCTGAAAAAATATCACAGCTTTAATGATATTTTAATATTTGATTGCCTGTGAACATGTATTTAGTGCAATTTCATTCCAGGCATGTGAACATTGGATCACAGTACCAGGCAGAGATTCCTCCATACAACAGTAAGTTTTACATTTATTTTTTTACCCCTTGCAATATAATTGTTGGGATATAATGATGGTTGTTAAAGTCAACCTATACATAACATCTTTGTACACATAAAGAACAATAGGTCAGAAGCGTTTCAATATATTCCAACTAAGTTGATATACTCTGGCAAATGTAAGGAGCAAGTACCCAGCAGGGACTTGTATATATGTACCTGTAACCAGTTTATATGCAAGGTTAAAAGATCATATGTTCACACCAGATTAAAGTCTCTTAGACTTTTGAAAGCACTTAGAAACCATATACAATCTAAAGCAGAAGATCAGTTGCAATCTTATGCTAGGAACCAAATGAAATTGAAATATGACCTACAATGTTAAGGTGTAGAACATATATAAAATATGTAGAGTTCAACTTTGGTTAATTTCCTGAAAAACTCGCAGATCTGTTGGATTTTGGAAGAGCTACTTACAATCCCATATTTTTACCTGCGTCACCAACGGCCGAAGCAGGTCTAGGAGTCGGGTCATTCCCTCTGTCTGTCTGTCTGTCCGTCCGTCCGTTCCATAAGCTTGTCATCGCAACTCCTCTGAAACTACTGATCCGATTTTCATGAACCTTGGTATGTGGATAGAACATCATATGTAGTTTTGCATATTACCAGGAAATTTTGATCCCCTCATTTTTGTGGGAGTTATGCCCCTTGGAACTTAGGAAATACTCATAAACGACCTTGTCATCGCAACTCCTCTGAAACTTCCACACCAAATTCAACGAAACTTGGTATACAGTAAGAACATCAGGGAGCGACGCAGGTCCAGACATCATTAGGTCTCACTTGTTGTTATTTAAGATTTTTTCATTACGTAAATATTACCTGGTTAATATCCAAAATATTTGCCCTAAGGGCAAACAAATAGTGTGGCCTACTGTTTTACATGAATATTGAATAATATTTGAGTTTTATCATGATATTAATCAATTTTACGGTACATTTCGTGCCTGCAACTAAGGCCTATTTCAGTAAAACATACATTTAATCAAGGAAAGATACTTTTAAATTGCCACTGTGGGTGAGGATTTCTTGTTCAAGCACTTAATCCATGTAACTTTATGAAACTCAAAGTGGTTACCTCATTTTAAAAGGGCCTTAACTTGGTTCCTGTGTTTACTGAACATTCCTGGAGAAAAACTTTTATTGTTACAGATTTTATTGCAATTGTCTATCAAGGGTAATAGTTTCATGTAAATGGTCAGTTTCATTTCAGTATGACAACTAGATCTAATTCTTTGTAGAATTCATTTAGGTTATTATCTTAATAAAACAGTATGATTTGTAGGTAATAGAAGAGAAGCAATGAAAACAATTTCTAAAGAAGATCTGGTGTTTGATCCTAAATTTATTAGTGAATATCAGGATGAAGAAGGTACGTTAACTTATTATAAAGTATATTCTTTTCAAGTCCTAAATGTATTGGTGAATATCAGGATGAAGAAGGTATGTTTACTTACTATAAAAATTATAATTTACAAGTTCCATGTTACTACACAGGCAAAAATAGTTCACCTTAATGTCATGTGAAATTAACATGCATTTTATGTGACATTCACTTCACATTAATTTTAATGCAAAAAAACCCCAAAAACAGGCAATACCAAACCTACTTTTTACTGACATCATATTGGGTATTATTTTCTAAGATTTGAGTTCCTGTGTGTGGAATGAATTTCTGACTTAATGGTTAAATATTTATTTGATGGCTTGGAATTAGACATATTAAAGCATATTTTTGAAATACAGTAGACTCCGCCTAATTGAATACCATGAATGTCAGAATAAAATATTCAAATAACCCGTATATTCATATAGCCGGTATGCATATTTGTTGGTCTCCATAAGGTTCTAGAACCGACTATACAGGATAACTGCCAACAATATGGTGTAAATGTTGTCTGATTTAATAGTTGCGGAGTAAAAACATTGCTTTTGCTTGGTTATAAATATTGTGTACAAAATAATCGATCTATCTCAAACACAGCGTAAATCTATAGCTGTAGCTTAAAAATAGATGTTTATTTACTTCCTTGTTTGTCCAATAAAATGTGTCACGTGATTTATAAAACCATGCGGTTTTGTTCCACTGTAGAGTGTTTAATGCGATTACATTTTTATTTCAACATTTTAGCTCATTTTGTCCAACAATAATTGAATTGAAATGCACAATCATTTTATTAATCTCCATGTCATGGCCACGTGCATTCTATTTCTGTTGTGTATCAAAGCGTGGATCACCTGTTCAGTTTTTAAACATTTTCTTGTCAGAAAATGCAAAGTGTATTGAATTGTTACTTTGGAGAAATGATTGTCCAACAAAAAAATTGCCAGGTGAGCAATTTCAGGCTCCATGGAGCCTCAGGTTAAAGTCATTTTTGGGGTGGGGTAATAATTGACTGTGTTTTTAAAGAGAACCTATCAAAAGTTTAATTTCTTTTAGATAGTTACGGAAAATAGCTCAGATAGCATAGCCCAGATAAAATTTGAGTTCATGTTTTGAGGTAGCTCATTAGGGTTAATATAAGAATATTAGGAAAAGCAAATCTGTGTCCACAAAAATTCTGATTCAACTCCAACATTCATTATATATGTATCACTTCTGTGTTGTTGCATGCCTTGATCTTACAATACAAACAAAGTTACTGTGAAACACTTATTATTCGTTGTGATCCAATTTTCGTGGATTTCCTGGATTGACCAATCCACGAATTTAAGAACCCAACGAAAAATAAAGCTACCAAACCATTGAAGAATGAATAGGAATAAGACTTGTGGCCTCAACAAAACCTTATTCGAAATGTGTACCGTAATTACTCGACA
>JAULBM010000013.1:2541466-2556902 GCA_032357055.1 Geukensia granosissima
TTCATTTTGTTGGTCATGGTCTTGTCTGTCTTCCGACTTACGATTTCTGTCTGCCCCTTTGGTATCTTCGAATTTCTCTTAGCCCACTTGTTGGCCATTAAAATGAAAATCGAGGGATGATTCAGAAATTTCGCGCAACATGATAAAAATTATCCGACCTTACATTTTAGGCTAATGATAATTTGTTTTTGACAATATGCTGAAAATTCAAGGATAGCTGGTATATTGTAAGTAATATAAACAATCTACATCCGGTATCAATAGCGTTTTTTTAAATAAAATAATTATTTTAATACAACTTTCTACAGAAAAAAGCCAAATAAACTGTGTTTTAAAGAAATATTCATTGAAATGACGCCATTGTGACGTGAAAACAATCACAAGTTGAATTCATGGATTTATTAATATAACCTATAAATTTAATTTTGTCAAAAAATGAGTAAAATATGTGTAACTTATTGTCAAACTGAAAAGTGGGAAAAGTAAGGGCAGTTTTATGTTGTGTCTTTGTAAACGAAATGCATCTGCCATGTGTGATTTTTATCTCTCAATTTTACATTGATGTAGCTTTGTACAATTCACAGTTCGATATTTTACAGGATGTAGTACTTAACAGAGCGGAAAAATGTATACATGTAATACTGTCTGATTTAAAAATTATTCCGTTCTAAAAGTTTTACTCATTCTAATTTAGATTTTAAATCATAATTTTCAAAAATCCTAATATCTCAATCAGCAATGTTATATTTTTGAAATACATACCGAATTATCCTGCTTTATTTGGGAAAAATACACATAGAAATTATCTTATCAATACATGAAAAAGTATTTAAGCTCTTTGAGTTAGATGGAACATGAATTGTTTGTTTTGTTAGGTTTATCGACACTTTTAACAATATTTCAGTCGTATAGCGGCGATCAGTTTTACTGGCAGAGGAAGCCGGAATACCGACGTAAGCCACAGACCTTTGACAGTAATTAGTTCTCTACCTGCTTTAGCCGAAGGGGACTTTAGTTTTGCACTCCGTCCGTCTGACCGTCAGTCCGGGAAAAATAACAAGCTTTCCACACTTTTTTGTAAACCGTGCAGATATTTAGCTGATATTTAATTTGTATGTGAGTCCACCATGATAAATTACAGATCAAGTTCGAGTTTCGTCCCGCTGATTTTTGTCGAAGTTATACCCCTTGAACTTCGAAAATTTTACAGAAGTTGAAGTTTATGTTAGTCTGCCATGATCAGTTACAGATCAAGTTTGAGGTAAAAAGCTGATTTCTGGAATGTGAGATGGTGTGTTAAAGAGCTGATATTTGGTACGTGAGTCAACCTTGGTGAGTTAAAGAACAAATTTATGCTTTCCACTTTGCTGATTTTTGCCCAAGTTATGGACATTGAACTTTGAAAATTTTACAAATGTTACCACAGTTTTCGGCATTTTTTGGTTGAACGCTTGAAGACTTTGATATTTGAACTTTAAGAGTAACCTAACAAGTCAATGCCAATTTCGTCTCTGTTACTTTTTGCCATAGGCCCTATTGCACATTAAGGGGTTAGTGATACTCTTAGCCGGTAGGGGACTTAGTATTGTTTTGCAATACTATCAGAATGCTTGTTATAACTTAACAAACCTTATCACGAGCGATTGGAGTAAACCGTAGCTCTTTTTTGTATGGTACAAACTGACGCACGAACTCACGCCGTATGATGATATGATAAAATGGTCTGTACAGGTAAGCTTTAATCATTTACCTAGACCACATGGCCACCCTGGCCACAATTGTAGATGAATAAATATAATCCAATGGAAATTCGAAGTTTACTGAGGAAAAATTATAAATTCTAATGGACGACCTATTTTCCCAAACGATTTGAAACTAAATCTTCCCATGAGAGAATAAAATTTCCTTAGCAAATTTAACAGTTCATGTAGAAAAGTGACAATTTATTGAATGTATAATTACTAATGTTGAATTAATATGGAGAGTTTTCGTATGCTATATGTACCTTTCAAGAAGTAGCCTCTCATCAGTAGCATTAGAACCAAAACGTAGGAAGACCAAAAGATCCAAACACAGCAAAAGAAGCACTAAAATCCCACGTTTTCATTGGATTTACATTTCACAGACTTGTTTAACCGTAGCTAAATCAGTATTTTAAAGATTTTGTAAAAGGGTCCAGTATAGAATACCCATTCATAGGGTCCAAAGAACACAGTCCAAAAAGACAGGAAATCTCAAAACAAACAGTGAGGAAAATAAAAACAAAACGAGCAAATCTTGGCCACTTCGAACTCTTTAACAAAACAGGATTATGATCAGTTGTTTTTGAAGGGTCAGCATCCCCTGCCCCACGCATGACACTCAAGTTGAATCGTAGTTCATTCATCACCGTTTCCAGTGCTTTGGTGGAATATTCCGTTTATAAATTCACGATCTGGCATTTTTAGTACATTTTTGGATATTAATAAATATCAACTGCATTTAATTAAACTATTTGGTTTTAAAACGGAGTAAAATGAAATTTTTCATATTTTGTTACTTTATTGTGGTAAGAAATAAAAATCAATACTGCTTTAGGAATGCGTGTTCTCGTTTAAATCACTGATCACATATTATAAAAAGTTAAGCGTTTAGCTATTTTCAAACCAGTTTTTATCAGAAAATAAATATTACATAAAACATACAATTAAGCGTTTGAGATTTCAATGAAAAATTCTTGAAAGCGGAAATATTTCAATAAATAGACGTAGTTCCTTCCTGTAATATAAATAGTTCTCATCCAAATCATCAACATGGCTGTGCAATATAAACATCTCATTTTGGCATTGATCATCACATTGTCATTTGACGGTACGTAGAAAACACCCTGTATATATCTAATATGTTATGATGCTCCTGTCTTTTACAGAAATGTCAGAGTTTCTTATAGGTTTACATGAACCAAGCGTTTTTGCATTTCTTTGTTATTATTTTTTGTATTAAACTTTTATAAACGTTGTTTGTTTTAAATACCGAATTATAAAAAGTGGACGGTTAATCCAGAAAAGCGCTTCGTAAGCAGTGAAATTTAGGCATTTTCAATATTTGCTTTTCTATTTTGTCAACAATGTGTTTGATAAATGAGAGAAATGCGAGGCACCATTTTTTAAGAACTTGTTTCGTGCCACACGAAAATCTAGTAAACAAAAGGTTACCAGCTTAACGAGAAATTACAGTGTACCATCTAGAAAAGAACTCCCCTTCTCAAAGGTTGTGCCGGGGAAAGAATAGGTACTAGGTATCTCCGTCCTTGAGGCACTAGTCCTCTAAAAGGGGTGTCCCTGATTGTGGGAGATGTATAAATTCACAATTCGTCCAGAGAGAGACGTTAAATACGCCCCGTGTTTAGGAAATGCCACATCTTAAGCACGCTAAAGACCCCTTGTAACAGCTCTTTTTGAGTGGTCTGTAGGCGGCTAGTTACAAGGCTTAATTTTCTGCCCCTATCCAACCCGCAATTTTTACAGTGGCATACTAAAGGTCCCTCCCTTAAGGGTCCCTTTGTTACAGTCTACATATTGATGTATTGTTTGCTAACTTGTTTCCGTCCTGAATAGGCATGAAATATTTGCTACTGGACGTTAAACAACAATCAATCAATCAAAACATTATTGTGTCCAACAAAATACTGTGTCCACACTTACCCAAAGGGTCTTTTGTTCACCTTTCACATTTCTGTGTGCTGTGGTCCTATCATGCTGCGCTTGCGAAGTACCTCAATAAAATGATGGCAAAAAAAATGTGGTTGTGTTATGGTATGATGCTGTCATTGGCACTGGCATCTGTAAACATACTGGTGTTTCCACAATAATTTTGTTCCAGGTATTTTGATATTTTTTTATATTTTAGTACATTTTAGGAGCTATTGCTTACCATATTTGAGATGAAAGGGGTCAGAGTGGGCAAAAAAGTCAATTTTGCATCACATGAAAAATTTTAATTTTATGCCTCTGCCTTTTGTCAAGGGAACATTAAGTTTTGCTACTGTTTGTCTGTCTTTCCGTCAATTTTATTCAAAGATTTCTTGGCTTGTGTATGTTGGATTGGTTTGATATTTGATATGAAGCATTATCAGAGTGAGTTGTACCATGTCTCCCCCTTTCAGATCTGTCATATGCTAACTTCCTGTTTGCTGAGAAATTGATTAAATCTCGATGTTGTAAATTTCTGTCAAAGACTTGGCATGTGTATGTTGGATTGATTTGATATCTTAAAATTATCAGGGTGAGTTGTACATTGTCTCCCCTTTTCAGGTCTGACATATGTTTACTTCCTATTTACCAGGATTGGATCCAATTTGTGGATAAAGAGGGTAAAATGATCACTATCATTTCATAATAATGTGTCCACACTAACCCAATATTTTTATTTGGCAAGTATCATGGTTTATAAGTTTTGGGAACAGGTAATGTATGTTTTGTAATCAAAGCCATATACATGTTTATTGTGTCAAGTGGTAGTTCTTAAAAGATTTTTAATGTTTAAGTTTTCTTTATTTTACAACAACAAGCATTAGACATAATCAGAGGTAATCATGTTGTGTTATGTTTGACCCAACAGGATTAGAGAATTTATCTAGACATTTCTGTATTCTAGTCAGATCATGACTAAATCATGCAGAACATAATATAAATGGACAAAAAGACTACTTCATGAGAGATAAAGTATTTGAGTTATGATATAGTTGACTTTACATTAATTTTGTCATGCATTTATAAAAGATTTTGTTTTGTTTCTAGGGTATTTGCTAAAGTTCGAAGTAGAAGTGCTCACATGAAGAGTCATCGAATGAATGATTCAGATAAAAAACCAGCCAACAAGAAAACTGTGCCAGTTTTAGACAATATGTTACCCAAAATGTCCCCCAATGGGTGACATTTAGTTGGTGCTTCAAATTACACTTCTGTATTAGGGCTTTCTTAGAAGGCAGAAATAAATTTGTATTTAAGGCAGCTTATTAGTAATGACTTCTAAAGAAGAAAGAATCTGTGATGTTATAATTGTATATGTTTTATTCTGTACAGTAGATTGGAAGTCCATTCAGTAATTTCTACAGATCTCAATTTTCTTTCTCTTACCTCTTTTGAAAAAGCTAGTTTTCATTCCTGGATGTGTCCTTAGAATATGTCTGTCTTGTTAAATTTCATTGGACATTTGCATTAAAATTCTCTCTATCTTTCTGAAGTCAGCTTGTTACCTCTTGTTATGTTTTGTTTATATTTAGCAAGATATGTTGTTGCTTTTTCTGTTGTTTTTCTGTTTTAAATCAAAACCCCTATTTCTGAATGATTTGTTGTTGTTCTATTTTACCTCCAAAGTGCTGATGTTCTATTTTTAACAAATCTTGGTGTTGTTTTAAAGTTGTTATGAGATTAGTAAAAAGTCTATAAATTCTTCAGTTGATTTTAACAATTAAGGCAGCAGCTTAAATGGAAGTGAAACTGTGCTGAGATGGTAGCAATATTGGTACCTATTACCACCAAGTATTCCTTTGACATAGGTTACAATATTGGTACTAATTACCACCACCAAGTATTCCTCTGACAATGGTAACAGTATTGATACCAATTTCCACCTCTGACATTGATTAAAATTTTGGTACCAATTACCACCAATTATTCCACTGACATTGGTTACAGTGTTGGTTCCAGTTACCACCATTACAGTATTCCACTGACATAGTAACAATACTTGTACCAATAACCACAAAGTATTCAAGAAAGAAGACTTAAAAGATTTTTTTAATGTCCTGTCTACTGAACTTTAAAACTGTAAGTGTTCAGGAGAAATATAAATTGGCCCACTTTTGTCAACAGGAAATGAAAAGGAAAAAGTAAAAGGTTTCTTGAATATGTAGTATTTTGGTACCGGTATATTTTGTCCCTATATTTTATGAACTTTATCAAAAAATATAACAGAAAGATGAATGTGTATGCATAAAGGAAACATTAAGTAATAGGACCAAATGAATAATATTAGTTCTTCTTTCTTTCCTTATTTTAACATAGGACCAAATGAATAATATTAGTTCTTCTTATTTCTTTTCTTATTTTAACATTGGTGAAATATTTATCAGCGCATTCTGAATGGACTCTAGAGGACAAGTCTTGCATGATATTTTTGTGTTAAGATTTCTATTTTACCGTATTGAAAAGTGCAATCAGTTTGTTATGGAATGTATATAGAGATTGTTATACAGTCAGTATACTGTCAGACAGTGCTCACAGTCTTTAAACTATATCATTTGTTCATGGAGAATTGTAGATTATATATTATTACAAATATTATATTGTAAATATTGTTGTGTATATAATGTATCTCCGGCTTTGTGATATAATGGCATACAATTACTTGTGATTTGTGAACAAAATTTTATAAATGGTTTTCATTTTATGTAGTTACAACATTTTATATTATGTAAAAATTGAATTTTTGTTATTAAAGAAATATATATCATATTTTATAAATAATTGAGAATTATAGCTGTTGAGTGTATTTACATCGAGATCATTGTTTACATTTTACATTACCATCCTATCTGACACACAGTTCACCATCGGCTAGAAAAACTACAATATATGTACATAGGACAATCATGTGGAATACTTGACCATTATTTATATAATAACTTATCAGATATATGTGAAGAAATCAATGGGACACATTAATGTATTAAAAAATCCCATCCTGAATTACATGTATTCATATTCTATATTTAACTTTTTTAACTTTGATGGTTTTATGCTAAATGATTTTAAAATACATATATGGCAGTTTAATTAAGCAGGATAATACAATCAATTGGCTTAGAGTTATTTGCTTTATTTGTTTTCATTTTGTTAATTAACCACAAAAATTGAATTAAAGTTGGTTACAATTACAAAATTTTGCAAGACATATATCAGAACAACAGATTAGATCATCGTCATTTTGATACCAGTACTGTGTATAATTACTTTTTTCAGAAAATGAATATTACTGCTGTTTTTGCAGAAGGCAAGACTACTT
Organism: Geukensia granosissima; assembly: GCA_032357055.1. Classification (NCBI taxonomy): domain Eukaryota; kingdom Metazoa; phylum Mollusca; class Bivalvia; order Mytilida; family Mytilidae; genus Geukensia; species Geukensia granosissima. Next base: position 2,548,514 of record JAULBM010000013.1, read on the forward strand.
TACTAAAGGTTTTATTGTAGTTGATATCTTAGGATGGTCACATGTAGAAAATAGTCAAGAAAATGGTCTGATTTATATACCGGTTAATAGGTTGTTCTTATTGTGGTCTGAATAACCAATATGAAATCTCATTGTTGTATATTCATATTGATAATTTTGTTAAAGAAAATCTCATTTCAAGATATTAGGTTGTGTTATTCTCTTTGTTATGGTGCTTTGTTGATAGAAGATATTCTGATATTCTTATTTTACTATTGAAGTACAGGAAAACTGTCTTTTTCTATTAAATATATTATTTCAAATCAAATTAATTTCACAAATACATAGGGATAAAATTAGGACTATCATTTTGCAATTACATCATAATAAATCCTTAAACTAGGGTTAGAAATTTCAATGTATGGTATACTTAACGCTATAAATCATGAACATCTTGATCCAAGATGTAGCTCTCTTATAACTATTAAACAAATTATGATTTTTAAAATCAAAAGTTAAGAAAATGGAAATCGGTATCTATTTAGGAATGCATTTGTGCAGTCTTGTGCAATATGTTTACTAGTTTGGGAGATTCAAACTTCTGAATTATAATTTCTAAAAATACATAGGAGTCTTGTGTTTCTTACATTGTCAAGTTACAAATAATTGGACGTATTAATAATATACTCTTTTTACTCATTAAACAAAAACTATATGATGTTTTACTGAAGATATTTGTCGCAAAGGAAAATGAGAAATTTTTTTTATACATCAATATAAAGTGAATTTGGGATAGTTTTACAGTGTACTGATTTCCAATTCTGATAAGTAACTTGAGTGAAAAGAGAGATTTTTATAACCAGTGATTACATTTGTGCCAATTAATGTTTCTGCCACCTCAGGTAATCTTTCTTTTTTTGTTTCTTCTGTTCCACAATAATAAGAAAAATACAAACTAACCTTTTATTTCCACCATTTACAAATACAAGTATCTGTTCTTTATTACAATTTATTGGTACAATAAGACAGTTTAAGTATTTAAGTCACAACAGGATATTTACAGCCATCAGAATTATTGCTACACAACAATAGATTATTACAAATAAACAATATTGTTTCTCATTTAAGTTACTCTCCAAACATTTAAGTTACTCTCTAAATAAATAATTGCCTCAATTGCTCCGGCTTCCTCCACCAGTAAAACTGGCCGCTGCAATATGACTGAAATATTGTTGAAATTGGCCTTTGACCCCAATCAAACAAACAAAAAAACTAAAGTAAAGCTCTTGTTTAACTTTATCCAAACTTGATTGTTTTATAATACAAAATTACCAATGTTAAATAAATATGGAAAATTTAGGTATGCTATATGTACATTCCAAGGAGTAACCTTTTATCAGTAGCATTATTTCATGAACCTGTACAGTATTAACATTTGATACCAACAGTTCATTCATACCTAAATTATATAACAATGTTCTAATACATGTCATCCTATCGTTAAGCATGTGCTATTCAGAGCCGACTTTCTAAATCAAGACTTTAATGTTCAATTATCAGTATTCAAGATTTAAGCATAAAATAATGCTCATTTCAAAATGGATACAGATAACTACAACATAGTTGTCACTAAATTCTTCAGTTTTCCTCAAATTGAATCATTAGACCAGTCATAATAGATTTACAGAGTTATTAATTCAACTTTACCTCTTTAACATCTTCCATACACCTGGTACAAGTTCTGCTTATGATTTGGATGTCTGAATATCTATAAATACTATTAAAACAGTGTTTACAGCTTATGCTTAAGTAATTTTTTACTATCAGTTTCCATACCTACCTCATTGATGGGAAAATTTTCATTCTTCACCATTGATCAATTGTAGCACCTGATTGTATCAGAATAAAAAGAACAGAAAAAGTGTTGTATTTTGTGGAAGTTGTGATAGTTCAGCATACATCTATTGTTGAATCAGCATAATTTTTTCAGACAAGCTTCTTAGATAATTGAGACTTATCTGTGTCCACACTTGTTCTAATTGGCACAAATGAAACACAATATTATCTTTAAAGTTATGTTTGGTTATTGTGTCAAATGCACCCAATGCACCTTATATGTAATGGTTTTGAAAGTCAAAGGCCTTGTGGAACCTCTTGATTGGTAAATTCCCTCTGTTTTTCTTATGGTTGGAATGTAGTCTCTCTCTGACAGCTATTCCATATCTTTTCATTTTCATATTAGGCATTAATGAATATTGACTAATGAACCATGTTTTCTTAATTTGAAAAACCACACTTAATCTACTTAAATATCATGGATAGACTTTTGAGTACTACAGAAAATGATTATGATTTTATTTTGTATTTTTAAAATGAATGCAAAAGTCATTCATATAAAATGAGATCAAACATCATACTTATATTATTGACACCCACTTTAAATTGAAACAAATAAAATTTAGCAGTGAAATGTAAAAATTTAAGATCAAGTATAGACTGGTCACAATCAAACAAATTTGAAGTATAAAGAAATGTTAAATCTGTGGGCATTTTAATCTTTACATGATTGCTTGCATGTTTTGCTATGTTGTACTAAGTTTGTTTTATGTATGTATAATATATAATACATAGTGAGGTTTGTATTTGTGGTACCAACATTTGTTATTTCCACATTTCAATCCCTATTCCTCATTCAGATTATAGAATTGTTTAAACACCCTCCATCAGTTTCCTTTTTAGCTCTTTTATAACAAATTTGAAAACTGAATGAGTAATAGGTATTGAAGTTCGGACACAGCATCGATGTTTCTGCAATAACAATTTTAAAGGCCAACTAACTGTATGCTTTCATAAATAGGTGTCAATTGAATTTGACCTGTGAATTAGGAATTTGAATAATTTTCATATTTTTGGTTCATATTATGAACCAATTTTGGCTTCCACATATTGATAAGTAGTTTTATGGTATTTGTTTAATTGTTATCTCACAAAATATATAATCATGAAAACAAATTTGCACAAGTTTACTTCATTATTGAATACATGCCATTTTTTCATATATATATATTTCATGTATATGCCTACAAGAGTGTTTATTTCATATTATTAAATCTTTCATGTCAGTGTCACTAATGGAACCAAATTTAAAAACATATTTTTACTGAATAAATGCTCAAGTGAGCAAGTACAGACAGTGTTCTTTTTACCCCATTACTTCAAGATGGTTTGATGGGGAACAAATAAAATTAGAATTGGAAAACCCAACACTATTATGAAAATAAACTCCACCCGTTTAATTTTCTTAATATGTTGTTTAGACATTTACTTTGATGAAAGAAGAAAAACATGAAAATTTCAAGAATATTGAGCCACACATTTCACTGGAATTATTTCAATAGATATATAGTAATTTCATCATCAAAAATTTTGATCAAAGAGATGCATTAATTTTAATATAAAATGATACTTGATTAAAACGTTTAAATGATCTTACATAGTTGTTTCCCTTATGTTTTGGATACCTCTTAAATCAGGGAAATATTTCTCATCGTTTGTTTGAATAGATGGTTAATACTTATCAAGTTTTGAACCTCATTAAAACTTAAGATTTAAATGTGGTTGTACATCTGTAATTGTCTTTCATAATAGATTTTACTCTAAACCCCATAAAATCTAAAAAAAATTTGGGCAAGAGTGACAAACGCATGTTTTAATCTTAGTGGACATTCCTTAAATATTTTGTTGTACCATATGTTATATATGAACTTAGCCACATTAAACAGGAACCTGCAAAATCTCAAAATTACTTGACTGTATACAAATGAACATGCACCTGATGAAACTGAATTGTCTGGATCAAACATGATCCTGTTAAAACATACTTGTTTTGACCATACCAGTGTAACCATGAACATGTCTCATTCATACTTGAGTCAACATAACAGGTCTCAGGCATACTCTAGTAGGTCACAACTGAACCTGATTTGACCATATTTGGGTAAACATGAACTTGTCTGTGAACCATACTCCAGTCATCATGAATTGGATTATAATTGATTGTTCACAAAACTATCAAAATTGAACTTGTTTGGACAATATTTAACTAAACATGAACCTTTCTCAACCATACTAATGTTAAACTGAACTCTAGACCATGTCTGAGTGGCAAATTAAACATTTATTTGGCATGTTCAACATTACAAATTACTTCAACAGTATCTAAAATCATATAGAATAATTTCACTGTGTGCCCTTTGTTGATCAAAAAAATGTTTACACCATTGAACCATTTCCAAATAAATTTATGCTCTACCAGTTAAACTGAAGAAAATGTTGCCATTCACCATCACTGACTGTTTCTGTTGGAGAAATCTTTTGACAGTTTATGTCTTTCCTGCCACAAAGTTGCGAAAGGGAGACATTGGTGTTACTTTCCTGCAGCAACAGCAGAGGCTGCGATAGTTTTTTTGAAAGCTCTGTATCTCTTCAACTATTAAACCTAGCAGGACCAAATTTGTTGTGCATGTAGTTCCTTTTATAAAACTGTTGACCAACCACATGACATTTGTCCTTGACCTAATTTACATGATTCGGTGACTTTAACTCTCTCAGCAACGTTTTCATGCTTTAGATCTGTTTCTCAGTATTTTATATTGTAGGTCAACAATATTGGGTATGCATATGCATCATTAGGACTACATGACTTATGTCCTTGACCTAATTTTCACTGTCCATTGACTTAGTCAAGTTTTCATGCTTAGATCCATTTCTAAGTAACTATACATGGTAGATAAAAAATATTGGGTATGAATATACATTATTAGGACTACATGTCAGTCTGGCATATGTCTTATGTCCTTGACCTAATTTTCATGGTCCTTTGACTAAGGTCAAGTTTTCATTCTTAGATCCATTTATTAATAACTATACATGGTGGATCCATTTCATAGTAACTATACATGGTAGATCAGCAATATTGGGTATGCAAATACATTATTTGGAATACAAATGTCTTCAAGGATGACTGGCTTTGTAAATTTCTCACATTCAAGTCCATTTCTCAAGAACTGTAATACATAGACCCACTATATTTGGTCTTTAGTTAGATCTTGGTGGGTACTTGCTAGTCTGCTGTGGGCCAATTTTCAGAACAGACTTCATTATAGAAACAGGATAAATCATCATTATTTGGTGCACAAATTCATTCATCAGGGTACCTGTCAGTCTGCTATATGTCGTATGTCCTTTCATGGATGAGTGATTTTGTAACATTGCTACATATTTTCACATTTAAGTCTATTTTCTCAATAACCTATATTTATCAGTAGAAAGTTTCTAATGTGTACATATAAGTCTGCTTCAAGCATGTCATGTCATTTGACTTTGAACTATTATTATGGTGCATCAACTTTGATCAAGTTTATGTTATTAGGTCATTTTCCAGAAATGACACAGTGGTCAGGTTCTGTCATGTGTGGAGCCATGTTTTTATTATCATTTTGTCTTTCATCATCCCCGGACGAAGACCCTTTGAAAATTTGGGAGACAAATTTTATATTTGTATCTCTGTCCTTGAGGCACTAGTCCTCTTAAAAAGGTCGTCCCTGATTGTGGTGGATGTATAAATTCACAATCCATCCAGAGGGAGACGTTAAAGACACCCCATGTTTAGAAAAATGCCACGTCCTAAGCACGCTAAAGACCCCTTGTAACAGCTCTTTTTGAGTGGTCTGTAGGCGGCCAGTTACAAGGCTAAATTTTCCAACCCTATCAAACCCGCAATTTTTCCAGTGGCAGTCTAAAAATCCCTCCCTTACTGGTCCCTTTGTTACAGTCTACATATTGATTTATTGTTTGCTAACTTGTTTCCGTCCTGAATAAGCATGAAATATTTGTCACTGGACGTTAAACATCAATCAATCAATCAACCAATGTCAAATATGGAAAATTTCCTTTGTTCTTTTTTTCGTTTTGTCTTTTAGTTTGCATCGAATTTTTTCATGTCACTTTGGACTATATGCACTTTTCATCTCTCACATTGGATTACTACACTGGACTGGTACTGACGGCATTGATAATAACTGTAATAAAACCTTCTATAGAATCAAATACCGATTCTTAAGAATTCCAAAATTCTGTTAGAATCTATTACCTCTGGGACCTTAAACTTTTTATCATTTTATTTAATTATCTTTTACATCATATATAATTTATTAAACAATAAAAGAAATTTACTTTTTGGTTCGCCTTCGTTTCGTTTTCAAAACAACACTGGACAGATTACTTGATTAAGAAGGGGAAAACCTTATTTTGTAATAAAATCATTTGATTATGACAGGAGGGTGATCTGAAGATGACATTTTCAAGAAGTTCTTTAAATATATTAAATTGACAACAGATCTCTTATGCTTGGTGGACGTGTTTTTACAGATTATCGACAATCCAGGACATACCAGTCCCCTACTTGTTTTATTTCTTTATTCGAAGAAAGCGGACTTCTAACATAGATTTTTAGCACCAGTAGAGAAACCATGGTCCATTCTTTGGTTTAAGGTTGCAAGGATGTTTTTCCTCTGCATATTTCTAAATGTTGTGACTTTGTAAACTGCATCGCTCTTAGTGAACTTCATATCAATGGTATACGAATGTAGTTTACGACTGTCGTAAAAATTTTATTTTGTTTCTGTTATGCTGGCCATATAGCACATACCATAATCGATGGCCTTATCACACAATATGTAAATCCAATTAATATATCAGTCTTGGGTATGTAAGTCAAATATCGTTTCACGTAAGAAGTGGATAAAACATTTTGAGTTAAATGCTCTTAATTATTTTCGGGCACTGGAATTATGTTGGAAAGATACTTTGATAAATTTCCCCAACTATTATCTTTTTGTTTGGCTTATCAGCGTTCATTCGTCATCAACTTTATTTTTCATTTGGTCCATAAATGCAAGTAGAAATTGGTTTAGTTTAGTTTGACTGTGTATGCCCTAGTGTGTCTGATGAAGGTGTCTCCAGAAAATCGATTTACACACAATTTAATCATGAACGTGAATGATGTGGATATTTTATTTTGTTTCATGAAAGTATGTTACCGACGTATCGGTCCACATAGCGCCAGTTTATTCTTTTTATCATTTTAAGTAGACTTTACATATGGTCTTTTGACCAAACAGTTGGTCTGATCTATTGGTTTTTACTAACGCTATAAAGATGACTTTAAAAAAATATTTTTAAATTTGTAACTATGTCGATCGAATTTATCCAAGTGATTAAGAAATAAGGGATACACAAGAAATTAAAGGCCTAATTTATACCTTGACATTAACAAACTGACAGTAAAGACGAATTCAAACAAATCTTTATGCCAAAAACGACTTTGATTTTTTCATTGTGAAATTTCAATTCATGCTGCACACACAGATGGGAGTGTATATTTCTCAGTTGATACGATACGGCAGTGCTTGTGTTTCTTGGCATCTTTGAATTATATTTGAATATGAAATGACGTTTTGCATCGACAGTCGCTTGCATGTCGCTTAATAGAAAATTATGGAACACCTCAGCTGTACTGTCTTATGTTCGTTTTTAAATTGTTGTTGTGTCCGTTTATTTTTTATTTTTATTTATTTATTTTTTTTTGGTAAGTCAAATATTCTTTTTGTTTTGTTTAATCTTATTTTGTATTGTTAAAATCTCGTTTTATTGGGTTATTTTTCTATTTAAAATTTCATTTGGGCTGTTTGATGTGTTGTATTGATCACATATCAAGTTATTGAGTTCATGTTGAATCTATTTTAATAACGTTAAAACATCACTTCATCAAGTCATAACAACAAATTGCTGTGTTCATATATCATTTCATTATAATAAATCAAATTACTATAGTGTTCTGTAGACAAAATGTCGTGTTATTGACTTCTTTTTTCATTTTGTGAAGTTCAATCATTCTATTATTTCGTCAAACGTTTAAAATATTATTATGTTAAGATATTTCTTTATCAATTTATATCAAGATATTGGTTCCAACTGTGGCAATATGGTTTCGAAAGAGTTCAAATTGATTTCACCAATCAGAACAAGCAAATGCTCTTTGCAACCGTTTTATTTGTTGAACCATGACCATTTAAGCAAACTACAAATGACCTTCCATAGGTCCAAAAATGCTCTGGGTAGCTTTTGTTGCGTTTTTCATAAGAAATCATTTGCAACAAACCCCATTAAAATCCGATGAGAAACTAAAAAGTTTTAAAGATTGCGTTTTTCAGCCACTTTGGCCTCAATCACCAGTATATCAAAAACAGTAGGAGATAGCATAAATCTGTTGGCATACAGTACCTGGAACGTATAAGTTAACAAACGAAACGATGAACGCACGCAAAACGCACGCTAGACGCACGATGAA
>JAULBM010000013.1:2557002-2568471 GCA_032357055.1 Geukensia granosissima
GTTGAACACCTTCTGCACAACAGTTCTTTCCATAAACAATACCAAAAGGCGGGGGACCTTGAGCGCTGCTCTATTTTATTTAATCTTGTATTTTTGTTTAAAGCCATCACGCAACATTTACTCTCAATTTATTGGTAGGTGTTACTTTGTAAATTTGCTACATATTACATGTATTACATTAAAGTCCATTTCTCAATAAGTTTGTAAAGCACATCAGTCAATAAATGTACTGATGGAACAACCTACCTATATCAAATAAGACTGGGTGAGACATTTAAATTTCCACACTTGTTTTAATTGGGATGTTCTGGTGGTGTAATTGTTCACCGATTGTTTCCATTATACACACATTAAGCAATAATTTAACAGTTCTTGTTTTACTGGGGTGTTCTGGTGCTGTAACTGTTCACTGACTGTAATCATTTTATAGGGATGTCCTGGTGTCGTAGTGTTAACTGTTTATGTTAGAGTAATAATAGGAGAGTTCTAGCTTTACAGGGATGTTCTAGTGTTTTTATTGTTAACTGACTGTATATGTTGCAGTATTAATAGTTCTAGTTTTACAAGGATGTTCTAGTGTTCTAAGTGTTTACTGACTGTTTCTATTTTAGTAATAATTGGACAGTTCAAGTTTTACAGGGATGTTTTGGTGATGTTATTGTTGAATGACTTTTGTTATAGTAAAGAATATACCAATGAATTAAATTCATGTTGTTGACTACAAAGGAATTCAATATTTAAGAAAAGTATCAGGTCTTTACCACAGCTAATTTGCATATTTAACATTTACACAAAGCAAAATCTGATTAAATATGCAAAAACCATGAATGGCAAATATATGGGGTTAATTGCTTTCCAAAAAGACAACCGAGATTTCCAGTAATGTTACAAAGTTGTAACTGCCATATTTTTAAATCTTACTCCATAAGATTGCAACTGATTATCTGATTCTGATTTTATATGATTGCTAGGTAATTTTCAAATCACAAAAAACTGCCTTGGCAGCCATGTTTGTGGTCTGATCAGGGTGACACAAGGATACTTTGTAAAGAACCTTCCATTCATGCTTCCTGTCAAGATTGGTTCCATTCTGTGGTTTTAGATGAGAAATTTATTTTTAAATCAGCAAATCAAAAACATAAATTTGCAATGGCAGTGATTTTGTAGTCCGGTCTAGACAAAAGGTGGCAACTTTGTAAAGGACCTTCCATAGATACTCCTGTCAAGTTTGGTTTATTTTGGCGTGGTAGTTCCAGAGGGGGTGACTTTTAAAAAATCAACCAACCAGAAAAATGAATGTCCATGGCAGCCATTAAATGTCTGATTGGAACAAAAGGAAAAAAATTTGAAAAGAAAAAATGCTTCTTGTCAAGTTTGGTTCCATTTTGCCTGGTAGTTTCAGATGAGAATTTTAAATATTAGCTCATCACAAACAACAATTGTCTATGGCCATCATGTTTGTAGTCCAATCAGGACCAAATGAGCTAACTTTGTAAAGAACCTTTCATAGATGCTTGCAGTGATGTTTGGTTCCATCATTCCAGTATTTTTATTGGATATAGTTAGTGGATGACAGGGCAGATATATGCAATATTTACAATGGCCATACTTTAGATGGTTATATGATTCATATCATTTAGCTCAGCGGTTTTAACAAGAAGATTAGAATATAATTGAAAATAGATGAACAGATGACAGACAAAAAAGACAAACGCAAGAGATGACAAAATCTCACATGACCTTTGGCCAGGTGATCTAACAATACCATTCACACCCTTTGTGTATGATGAGAAAATAAAGACAAGAAAAACCAAGGTCATTCATTTATGATTTTAATCCAATGTTTACTGAATTTAGACATATACAAATTTCGTTCATTTTGTAAAAATAAATATATAAATCTATTCTTTCGATAGTAAAAATCTGATGACATTCTAAAAATATGTAAATATGGAAGACAAAATTCTATACAATTTAAAATTGCATTTACAGATGTTTACATTTTTTATATTTATGTATGATGTAGATGTCCATTATAGTATTCATCAGCTTGATAACAAAATGAAATATTAATAAATGTTCAACAATGTACCAAAATAGTGAATGTTGTTAAATTTGTTCTAGGATCTAACAGTCCCTCTTCTAGGGAGAAACAAATGAATCTCAAGAAATATTTAGAACCAAAGCAAATTTAACTACTGAAATTTTGTTGCTCTTTGAATATTTTTTTATCTTTTTTGTTATAAATCCAGCATACACTGCTTCTTTTAGCCACAAAAATGCATAACAAATAATTTAAATTTCTTGAAAGAAGTGTGCCATCTTTTCAACATTTAAATGTTAATGTTTACTGTTGGAAGTTCCTGAAATTAGTATAAACTGAGAATTTTGAGAAAAAGGGGTTCACCCATTGCCCTTTGATACTTCTTTTACAATAAAAAATATACTGGTATAGAATTTCTAGATCAAAGGTATATTTATTTGCAAATGTGGAATGAAAAGAATCATTGCAATATCTTACATCATTTATCACAAGGTTGTATGATAGTTTAATGTCTGGTTAAGTTGCCAATTTGTTGTATTACATGTCTCTTATCTCCCCTCTTCCTCAGACTTTTGCTGTCCACCTTTTTTAAACTCATGTTTAACCTTGTAAAGGCCCCATCTATTATGTTTGACAACTCTATCAACTTTTGAATGAGAGTTGGAACAGTTGTCACACATGTCAGATGAGTATTTGAGTTGAAAATAGGTGCACTTTCAAAGTTTGAAGTAAGTCTGAGGAAAGAGTTTGATCATGTAAATCAACCCTTAGAATTTCTGTTTCTTGTGATGATAGGTGCATCAACCTATTTCTCTTTTATTCTTTGATCCAAATGTAATCATGTGGAAAATGCAAGTTCTGAATCTTATATTCTACCTTTCAAACAAATCCTGTTTTAATACTGTAAATTCAGAAATTTCTGCGTGCATTTATTATTGTGAATTCTTGAAGGGGATGATAATGCGAGTTTTATTTTTGCAGCTTTTTGAAAGTTACAACACAATGTAAGTAGAAAATTTCTGAATGCACAATTTATTGTGATCACAACCAAATCACATTATTCGCAATAATAAAAACAATGCAATAATTTCTGCATAATTTCTGCATTTACAGTATTTAATATCTTGTAAGTGTTCTATTTAACCATAACAAAAAAAAGAAATACTAAGTGCAGAAAAAATACCATAATTCCTAAAATTACACTAAACCACACATATTAAAAATTTTCACTATTAACAAATTTTGGCACTCTAAGATAAAGGCAAGAAAACTATTTTTAACCACAATCAGTTAAACTGCATTTTTGTAGTAGAAAAGATTTCTGAATAGATCCAGGTATTTTTAGAAATAAATAAACAAGCAGCAGTAAACATTGATGATTAAATCTGGGGATTTATAAAATTAAATTAAATGATAAATGCACTGAAGTTTATTTACTGTAAATCTAGAAATCAATGCCTGTGCATGTGCCAGTGAATCAGACTATCAAATATACTGATAATGGGAGACTTATAATGCTAGTCCCTTACCATGTTGCTCTTATTAGGCCCCCCTGTTGCTATAAGTGGCCCCTCATCCTAATTTTGATTGAAATCCTTAAGTGCCTCCACAAAATCTCCGAATTGCAAGGTTGAAAAACAGGAAATTCTTTGAAAAAAGACAATTTTTATCGAGAGACATTTAATGCAGGAGAAGAAAACTAGAATTGTTGATTTTGGGCGATGCTAAGCCACAGAAACAAAAAATAACCCTAACCCCATTGATATAATTTTTTAAAGCTCCCTTTGGTTACTTAATATGAGGACTATTGTAGAACTAAATTTAAAAATGCAAGATTAATTTTTTGTGATTCTTACCTTGTTTCAATTTATTTAAATAATATCACATTGATTTCTGAATTTTCAGTATTATCCATTATCAGGAAAAAATAATAAATGCTCACAAATTGCAAATCACACATACTAAAACACAGATTCAAAAAATGGACGGATGATACTAATATAAAACACTGGTCCTGACTTTCAATGAAAATATTGCACTATATATAAAAATGATGACATTTATTATAATGATGTTATAAATGCAGATATTTAATGAAATAAATACATCATATATAAAAGTTTTGTGTCAAAGTCTGACAATGATCAATGTAAGGTAATAAATGCTTAAGTTTTCACATAAATATGCATCTTTTTACTAAGTTCTAAAACAGAAGCTTGTAAACAAACTGGATTAGATATACTTCCTATATGAGATAATAAAAAAATATCTAACTTGGGTTAGACTTGCAAGTTCCAAGGGGAGGTAACTTCACAAACATTTTCCACTTTCAATACTGAAAAACCTTTTTAAAATGTCTATAAGGTGACAAAGTATATTTTAAGGTTTTCCCCTTCCTTGTTAGATAAGCTTTTATTTTGGTAATCAGGCATTTTTCAATGTATGTAGATTCTAGAAGTAGACTTCACCACTTGCAGCTTAAAAATATGAAATGGCTTGCAAAAATGACGAAAATTGGATGGACGAAAAATGTAAGCCTTGGATTCTTATTAAACATGTGACATTAAGAGACAGGTGAACTGATAAGCTCTTATAGAAGTTTGGTTCTCTGAACTTGCAAGATATTGTCTCTTACATACACGTTTCTTATTTGAGGAAGTGTAAATAAAAACCTGGAGAAAATGAGTCTACTGGACATAGATGGCCCTGCCCCAACAAAAGTAGACATATGTTGGACCTGAAAAGGGGAAACAAAGGAACACTTACTCTGATATCAAAGTTTCAAATTAATTGTAAAAACCCTTGTCAAGAAATCTTTGATGAAAATTTTACAGCACAGAGATTTAATCAATGTAGCAGCAAACAGGTAGTAGACATATGCCGGACCTGAAAGGGGTGATATGATACAATTTGCCCCCATACTGCTTCAGATCAAATATCAAAACAATCCAACATACAAACAGCCGAAAAATCTTTGACAAAAATTGACAGTACAGACAACAAGGGTAAAATTTAATGTCCTGTAGCCTTAAGGGCATAAAAAAAAGGGTTCTAATTTTGGTGTATTCTGTTTTGTCTCTAAAATAATGAATTTCAGTAACAAAAGCATATTTCTATTTACAATGTCCTGAATTTGAAATCACAAATCTCAGTACATTGTAACTGTACTGATGAAGTTAAGACTGAAAACTTTTGCAAGTTTAAAGCGGTAATAACAGAACTGTACAATGACTTTAAGTTAAATCATTAGCAACAGAACTGTAAACCGATCTGAAAGTTTACATCATAAACGACATCACTGTGAACCAATCTACAAGTTTTAATCATTAACCACAAAAATATAAATTGATCTCCAAGGTTAAATCAACAACAGAACAGTAAATTGATCTGCAAGTTTAAATCATTAACAACAGAACACTGTAAACTGATCTGAGAGTTTAAACCAAAAACAACAAAAACCTCAAGAATAATTGATGTTTTTGATAATCAAATATGGGTATCCACAAAGAAAAAGTACTTTCAAAGTTAGAGTACGCAACAGCTCATCTGCAGTAAGCCACTCAACTTGTCCACATTGGGAATAGGTAAATATCAAAATTTAGTTTTTTCCCCTTTAAAAACCTTATTATACTGCTGGACTAGCCAACCCTGTCAGATACCAAATCTCAACAATCAACATTCAATTTTTTTTGTTTTTCTTTTTGTCATACTGTTTTCAAAAGAATGTGATCACTGTCAACTTATAAGCTAAATGTTATAATCAAGATAAACATGTGACAATCAAGTTGCTTTCATTAATGTGATTCATTCTTTAATGTTTGGAATGCAAGAGGATATAAATCCATTTATACCCACTGTGGACATCTGATATGGCAAAAACACAGAGGAGCAGTAAAGTATTATACAACACTACTAGGTTCGTCAACAAAATAATTGTATGGAGGGGGACTTCGGTTTGAGGATGACCTTGGAAATGTTGACAGAAATTCTCCATGGTATGGGATGTCAGTTTCATCTGTGATGTCAATATCAATGCCATTCTCACCACCCATCCATAGGTCATTTACTGATGCTGAAAGATCTTTAAACTTGTATTTGCCTGTCTTCCTGTAATTCAAAAGAATTTTATTTTAAATCCACTGTAGAACTTGGCTTGTAAGCACAATAAAACACAACAGAATAAGAAATGTACAGAAAATAATTAACATCATATCAGGTGATATATTCAAGCTTATAGAAAAACAATCAATCTTTAACATACTTGAACCAGTCTGCATTTTGGCATACACTTGACTTACCATCAAACATAGTCTAATTTTGCAATACCTAAATAATGCCAATATATGTATTGATTTTTTTCATACTTCTATATCTATTAAGGCTTAATAAAAAAAAAAGGAGGTCTTTCATACATATAACATAGCATAAAAAGAAGCTTATATATAAAACAGACTAGCTTTTAAAAAAATAACTGCTTAACCATTAATAATTTCTATACAATATATATACGTGTATATAATAACACAAACAAATTACCTGGTGTTCGAATAACTATATTTGAGCCTATTTGTACAATAATAGGTTTGATTTAAGTTTATTTACATGTAGGTTTAGTTTTTTATAGTTGTGAACATTAAACATAGTGTGCAAAAAGAAAAGGCATGCAAGTGAAGAATATATTGAAGTTTAAACAGGAAAGGCAATGAAACTGACATTCAGGGCTTTACATTTTAATGTACCCATACTAGTAGTATAAAGTCAGCAGCTTTGAAAAGTATGCACATTACTTATTCAGCATAGTAATGACTGAGAAGTAGGTGGCAAAAATAGCTGTCAATCACCTTCTTTTGAAACCCCTGGAATCCACTTTAAATGAAACCACTTTCTACTGATAATATATATAACATCTTAAAGTTTTGCTCCAAAATAAATTAGAACCATAGCAAAAAGCAAAAGCACAAACTTGAATGTACAATTTCATGTGGATTTCATCTTATATTTAAAAGAAAAATAGGGAGTATACCCCAGAAATTCACGATCGAAATCTGACATCAATTCATAACAAATATTCAAAAGTCAAATTTAACTGTGTAAAGCACTTTTCTAGATTTACCTACATCAGAAACAATAGGGGCCAAAATAGGGAATTTCTTTATTACATTCATGGGCCAATTTCACGCAGTTTATAGTTCAGTTCGTAATGAACACTGATAGGCCAAATTTAAAGATAACCATCAGAAAATATTACAAGATACACTACTATATATATTGCAGTTGAATAGCTGAATACTTATAAAAACATTGGAATATCATATCTGTATCTATGTAACTGAAATGCTCACTGATTACACAGAAATGAATACTCTGTAAAATATATATATATGCTAGGTACATGAAGCTAAAAGTAAATTCTAACAGCAAAGAGAACTACAACAAACTACAGGTCTAAGCTCTGGAAAAACCTTTAATACGTACAAATTCAAAATTTCCAGATTCATCTCCAAGTCCCGGTCTTTAAAACAAAAATAAGAAATCATCCAGTTTAAAAAAAAAACAGTAACTAAAGGGCTAACAACCAATGTTAGTAAGTGAACAGAAATAAGAAATTAACAGGAATTTACTCATGTATATAAATGCTAGACGCATGTATTACTGGTTTTATACTATTTCAAAGGGTACCCATTTCACTGCTGTAACATACCATTTATACAGAAACTGATTATCATTCATAGCATTTTGAAATCACTTCAGCATATGCGCTCCACCTATTGTGTCATGATTTTCAAATTTGCAAAATGCACCCTTTAAATGGGTATACATTGAAATCAAATACAGTCAAAGTTCAGTTACAATTTAAAACTATTCAAGTTAAAGGACCCTTCAAACAAACATGATTCTATAATATTCAGAGATTATCAAAATAGAGGTTTGAAGCAGCCAGGGTGTATGATCCATTTAAGTTTGAGAGATTACGTTCAACTGTACTGCATTTCATGGTTGATCTTTCCTACCTCATTGTTAGGTAGAAAAGTCAATCTTATGTCCCAAACACTTGTAAAGATGTACAGTGCACCCTTGTTATATTGCCACCTTTGGGACCAGACCTTATCTTGGTGACATGCAAGGATTGTGATAGATCCAGGGAATATTTACATGGAAACTATAGTAATTTTTGGAAAAGGGACTTTAAAAAAATGTGGTGATAAGTGAGGGACCGCCATCATATGTGGCAGCGTAACAAGGGTGCATTGTATATTCACTTGTGGAATGCAAGTTACCACCTATGAATTATACACATGTAAAAATATTCCATTTATGTATGAATATGTGTCATCATGAACATCAACAACCTGCATTAAAATACATGAGTAAATCCTAAACTTAATAGAAACATGCTGTACCTAATTATCCATTTCTTGTGTAAATGACGACCTAAAACAAAATTATATCTTCACACTACTCATACTGTCAAGAGCAACCCTTATATCTTCACACTACACATATTGTCAGGAGTGCCCCTTAATCTTCATACTACACATATTGTCAGGAGTGCGACTTATATCTTCACACTACAAATATTGTCAAGCATACCCCTGTTCCTATTTTGGGTTTACATTCTGTTGTGTACAAGTCACAAACAACACTGTGCAATTGTGAATATTACTGGCATGAATTCACAGAGAGTCAGGGAATGTATCCCCACCAAATATATAATATATATTGCCATTTCCAACAAATTTATTTTTCCCTCAATATAAATACTGCATAAATTAATAATAAGTAATTTAAAAGAATTTTTTTCATACCAAGTATAAATTAAGAATGATTTTGTGTATGTTTAAAAATGTTTTGTGTATGTATCTATATGATAAAGATGTTTAAAGGTAGTTGAAGAAGGAAACACATAAATAGCTTTTCATTTTTCAAAGGCATTACTATTTGTGAGCACACTTAGATCATGCCATTAATGTTAAGCAGAGATCGACTTTAAAAATTAAAAACCTAAATGGGAAGGCATTACTTTAACACATGCAAAGTTTGGCTGTCAGAAAACATATGATATAATTTACCTTTTCCTTCCAAAGAAGTTTTTGATGGAATCCTTGAAGTGAGTTTTCTTTTTCAATTTGGAAACATCTTCAGTTGACCGTGATATACTGTCATTAGAAGATTTTTCTCCTTTCTTTTTCAGTGGAGAATACACTGGTATTTTTGTGTCTTTAGATGAACCTGCCTTTATAGGCTTATTTTCTGTGGGGCTTTGTGGAGGTGTGGGTATTTTAGATTTGTAAGCTGAATCAAAAACAGGGACACTAAATCGTCCATTCACTTGTGGCAGTTTCCTAGTTGCCCCATCACGACTTCTCAGCTGTGTAGTAGAGAATGTAGCTTCTTTTGGAGGAGAAATATTATATGCATCCATTTGTCTGGCTTTCAATGATAAGGGTCTTGTTTTCCTACCATCTGATTCTCCGCTAAATACACTCAACTGGTTTTTGTTAACATCAGTACTAGCTGAAGGTTTCTCTTGTTTACTAACACCTTCAGGGAGTTTTTGTCCCGTAACAAAAGAATGTCTTCTTTCATTCCCACTTTCTTCAACTTCCTTTAAGTTTTCTTCAGGATTTGCACCAGCCACAGTTTTTCTCCTTTCAGGTTTTAACGGCACCAAATTTTCTGGTCTCAGTTTTTTATCTTTTTTATTACTTTTTTCATCATTAATAGATCTATCACTCTCATCATTTCTTAAATTTGCATTTTGATCATGTGATGAACTTTCACTAATAGTCAGATCATTTGACAAACTCTCTGTATGTGATTCTTCATGATCAGAATCAACTTGGTAATCTTTTGATCGAGAATTCAAAACACTTTGTTCACTTTCTATTGTGACAGGTTCTGGTGAAGTGTCAGAGTTTTGTAATTTTTCAGGAATACTAGACATTCCCTGATTCTCTATAACTGGATTCCGGTCACGATAATCATCATCATATTCATAATCATCCTCTTCTTCCTCGTCGTCATCCCCAAATATCCCATAATCCTCTACTTGATCCACATTTTTAGGTGGCAGTTTTGGGGGTTCACAAACTACATCCCTATTTTCCACTATGGAACTAGAGGCCAATGGTCTAAATGGTGGATCGTTTACATAAGGATGATCATCCACATACATATCCTGTTTTTGTTTATCTAAGTCAGACCTCTGTCGTTCTGCCAACAATTTTTGTAGAGACAAGTGTAAATCATTTCTTGCTCGACCTTCCCCAGGCTGTCCACGTGGGGAATTTAACTGACTTTGTCGATAAAGTTTTTCCTGGTGTGTTTCCCTCCTGTCCTGACTTTCAGGTGAAAACTCACTACGCCCTCTTTGATAAGAATCTTCCTGATTAAATGTGTCAGGTTTTGTGAAATGTCTTGAGAACATTTCCCGTCTTTCCATGTCTGCATGTGAGAAATCAATAGAGGAAGATGGCCGCATTTGTCTTCGGCCAGTATTCTTTTTCCTGGGAACAGCTTGATCATCAAAACTGTCCTGAGTGGACATACCTCCAATAGGTAAATGAGGTGTGAGAGGCCGGAGATAGTTGGAATTAGGAAGTGGTAAACCTTTTTGACTGTCTGGTCTCTTCCTTATCTTAATTTTTCGTACAGGTTTATCAGGACTTCTTTCAGGACTTCTTGTAGGAATTTTTGTTAAACTAGAGTACATTTTTTGTCCATTTTGATATGGCACATATGGTGACAACGATCTAACATTTCCAAAATAATCATGATATTCTGGCACGGTCAGGTCAGGATGACTTCCAAATGCCATGACATTAGGCCTCATTGGATTAGTTCCTGGTCGATCATGGAAATTTTCACCCGACTGTTCTCGTTCTCTTCTATCTCGTAATACTTGCAACACATACCTGTCAAGTAAGAAATTAATAGAATAGGTCAGAAAAATTTTCTTTTCACAGCATTTTCCATTTTATTAAGTACTAACTCAGAGAAGCATGTATTGAAATGTTAAGATAGCATATCTTAAGGGTGATATATCTACTGATCAGATATGTTTTTATTATAACTTGTGTTTGAAATTCAAAATGTGTATAATGTCAACATCTCACATCATTAGAAATTTATATTAAATAATGTCAACAGATAACATGACTGAAATAATTAGACCTGAATTTTAGACTTTGTATGTTGTAGAGTTTCAATGGCATTGCTGCTTTGGTAAAATATTCAAAGGAGTAGGTCCGGTAAGGCCCCTTTTTGGCCCCAAAATATAGCAGTTTTACAAAATTGTTAAAATGTAAATTTTTAGTTATTTATTGGACAGTAGAATGCTTCTGCTAAATAAATATGGGTTGTTTTTGGCAATACAATGCACATATATCGAGTACTAGCACCGTTAAGTCACGCTAAATTACTGA
>JAULBM010000013.1:2592312-2605693 GCA_032357055.1 Geukensia granosissima
AAGGGCGAAACGGCGAACATTCCGAACTGGGTTGTTTCGCTATGAAGGGCGAAACGGCGAACATTCCGAACAGGGGTTTTTCGGTCATAAGGGCGAAACGGCGAACATTTCGAACAGGGGTGTTTTGCTTAGAAGGGCGAAACGGTGAACATTCCGAACAGGGGTGTTTCGCTCTGAAGGGCGAAACGGCGAACATTCCGAACAGGGGTGTTTTGCTAAGAAGGGCGAAATGCGAACATTCCTAACAAGGGTGTTTCGCTCTGAAGGGCAAAACGGTGAACATTCCGGACAGTGGTGTTTCACTAAGAAGGACGAATCAGTGAACATTCCAAACAAGGGTCTTTCGCTCTGAAGGGCGAAATGGCGATTATTCCGAACAGGAGTGTTTCGGTAAGAAGGGCGAAACGGCGAACATTCCGAACAGGGGTGTTCGCTCTGAAGGCGAAACAGCGAACAGGGGTGTTTTGCTAAGAAGGGCGACACGGTGGCTTACGGCGGCTTTGGGCGACATTTGCATAATTCTGGACCAGCCTGGATTTTTTGATTCGTTTGAAAATGATGTTATTTCACTTTGTTGACAGCATCTATGCCATTGAAATTGATATGAAAAATACGTCAGAAACAGAAAGGACTGCTTCACACTTAGAACAAAACTGAGAGTTATACACACGGATTATGGTTATTTCTCTGTTGATATGCTTCTGCAGGGCTTGTGATTCCTATCTTTATCGATATAGGAGGCTGCTGACAAGAAAGATACTGAAAGATAATAACCGAAAATACCAAGCAATTGCTAATACAAACAATGCCATTACAACATGCAATATTATAACCACAAAAGAGAAAACACATACTAGAAACAACTAAAGACTGAACAATCCGGATACTTGGATGTGTAACCAAATTAGTTATTCCCACTAACCAGTACAGCTTACTATTTCACAATCATAAATAGAGCCCGTGGAGAAATATGTCTAGCACAAACAGATATATGTAATATTATATTGTTTTGTAACAATAAGGGATTAACATAGCAATTGCTTATCAGTATTTTATGTGCAAGATTATGTATCATATGCATCGACGACTTTCTACTCTTAATTGCTTCTCACCAAAAGAACTTATATTCTGGTCAAAAGAATACTACCAAGTTTGTGAAGTAGGTTTTGGCAAACAACCTAGTTAATTTTCAAACAGCTTGTTGCATACTTTGATTGGGGCTGTTGGAAGCTGTTCCATCTGAAGAACTATATGTTTTTTTGACTTTTTGGTCCCATATTGTTCTTTGACTGTGAGATGGTTACCCTTCTCTATATAAAGAAGTTGGTGAGGTCCCAGATTCAATTCTCTTTGTTGCCATATTATGCTTTCGTTTTGTTAGAATCGATTTGGGACACACACCATCTGTTAATACAACTTCCACTGTCGATGTTGTCTCAAAATTATGTGTAAATCATATTTGGTGTTGCTTTAACGGTTTTATTTTCGCAAGTGTGTGTGAACAAATAGGGAAATATTTGAACACAAAATCACCCAATTCTATTGCTTCTTGATAATCCACTATCTCTTGGTCAATAGCTAAGTACCAGCATTGAAAATTATGAGCTTCCATACAACATCTCTTCCAAATTAAAATATGACAAACAAAGAGACTCATCTCTAGGTTTTGAATTGATATAACTTGCAATAAGTAGCACTGTTCGCACTTTTACACGTAGATGTAAGAAATATGTTCCTGTTTGCATATGTCACGTCCGTTGTTACAGTAATTCCGGTTTTACAACATTGAAAGGCATGTTTTCTAATTTATTGCAGACGTACCCGGAGACATTCAAGAAGTGAAAAATTACCGTGTTTAATTTGCATGGTTTTATCAATAAATTGATTTTTCTTAATCATTTCAATATCCTGTTTTGTTTAAGAAGAAACATTTGTCGGTGTTCAGAATATCACAAGTCCCTAAATTGTGCTTAATTAGCTTTCTAAAAGATATTAGAATTCTTTTGTTGTTTTCCTGGGAAAAGAATTATAACTTATTCAAATCAAGTATACCATACCTTTTACTGGTATCACGGCTATTAAAATGTCGTTAGGCTCCGGTAAAGGCAATATTCTTCTTTAGAAATGAGATTTAATTCAAAATCTTTGCAACTTAATTGTCACTTGTATAATAAATGAGTAGAATTTATAAATTCAGAAACATAGTAGAAGACGACTTGTAAAACAATACGTGTACTTTTATGAGTTTGTAGTAATAGCAAGAAAATAACATGTATAAAATATAATTTATTAACTATTACATATATATTTATAACAATGTTTCTATTACTTATAGTGAAAATTTCAAATATTTCTTATTTCTATTTACGAGTTCTAATCAGAACTCGAATTAACAGAAAAAACACTGAAAATAACTAATTAAAAAAGAATAAAATGGTTAAAAGTGAAGCAACATGTAGACCAAAAAAGGTTTTTCACGTCATATTTATGTCACGTTTTTTTTACAGAATGAAAAGCAGAAAACAAAGGACTCCATTATTTTCCCCAAATTTCATGTAAATAAAGATCAAAGTCGGTGATAGAGTAAAAAAGCTTCAAATAACACTTTTTTGTCACAGGGGCAGCTGGATCGTTACTGCCAATGAACGGAAAGTTGACTCTTGGAAAGTTGTAGTCGTCACGTTTGTGAAGCCTTCCTTTATTACTAATTTTTAACCTGTAGCCCCATCTTTGGTTTTGTCTCTAGATCTAGAATATATCGAGATTTTTATCTGTATTGTCACAAGTTACGTGTTCGTTTCTTTCAGACCAGTCCTTGCCAGGCTTGTAGACTTCAATAATTTTAATCACTAATGTTAAAACTGACCTCCTACCTTAAATTTTACTCTCCCATTACCTTGCATATTTGACATGATTTTTCTAACTGGAACATTCACAAACACGTATACATAGTTTAATTTATAAGCAGTGCTAGGATTTATATACGATTGAGACTGTGTTCCACTTAAGAAGGCCTATATAGTTAAACGTTTTGAATAAATGAACCAAACAAAAGACTTGAATTTTCTCTGTATCATACTGAAGGATACAGCATTACATCCCAGTATTCTAAAATCTACAGGTCTCTTCAAGTTCTTCCACATGGTTGGAATTCCAAGCATTTTTCTTTTTCTTTTATCTTTTTCTTGATTCGGATGTTACTTTGTCTCTTTATTCTATATTAGTACTCCTGTTTTCTCTCACTTCCATATTTATAAATTGAAACTTTACATTAAAATCAAAAATTTTAAAACGACATAATGAAACCGTGTGTGTCATTATCATCTCAAACTTCTTTTTGTCATATTAGAAACAGCTTCTTTGTGTCACTCATGCTGTGTCTTGTGGAACACTACAACAGTAAGTGTTTGGAGCACTTTACAGATGCAATGTTATCATCTCATGGGAAATCGTTCTCTTCTACAACTTTTTAAGATATCAGTTTTCGTCCTTTAACTCGTTTATTTTAAAGCTTTGTTTTTAATAAAGCTGTCATGTTAAGGCGAGGAAATCTAAGATTTAAATGAAGACACGTGAATCCCATCGCTGTGATTTTGTTTTCATCCTGGACCTAATGGTCCTGTCATTCTAATATTCTATTATATCAGCCTCCTCAATCTTCAGACACACCACTTCTTCTCATTATCGGTCGATTTAAAGAGCCTGACAAACAAAAGGATTATCGCATATTATTTTAAATCTGTATGTTGGGTTGAATCATTATAAATCTGAAAAATTCATTCATGGAATGTAAGTAATATGAAACCAAAATGTAGTTTAAATTGAATTGACAATGTCTACATTAGAACATTAATTGTTTAATTCTATATTCCTGGTAATATCGAATCCAATAATGCTTCATGTATTAATGAAAAGACAAGAAATTGATTGGTTCTCAGAAACAATTTTCCACCTTTAGAGTGAAAACAGTCTGACAATGATGACAACATGATGGTCAATTTATATATCATAAATAAGAAAATTAATTTACTTTCTATACTTTATGATTTTTTCTGACAATCCTCGTTTATAACAAGTAATATTATTTATAATACAAAAAGCAATCATATAAAACATTATTCGATACCCATATCATACAAACCCGTAATTCCTATTCCTGTTTTGATATCTTACCCTATTAATTATGAAAGATGCTTTTAGTTTGATTGCTAACCTAATAGATTTATTCTTTTACGCTCTCTAAGGGGTAGAATTATTCAATTATGATAGTAAAATGATAGTGGAAACGATGTGTCTTTTCAGCTTCGGAGACAGTTACTAGACATTCAGGACTGTATTCTATGATCAGATGTGATAGGTTAATAATTACACGTCAACGTCTTTATATTTCATATCGATTCCAGATCAAGATGTATTAATATGTATCGTGAAATGAATTAAGGTCATTAAGACCTGCGCTTCCCTTTTCACTTTAATTGGAAATGTATATCACTTTAATTAATCATGTTTTCCGAGGAAGATATTTCTTCAAATAAGACAAAACATGCATCATTTTTTGCAACCGGCGATTTTTGAAAAAAAAGCTTGCAAAAATGACAATTTTATGTAAAAACAATAATAGACGAGACTATTTATATGTAGCCCATATACGAATCTCGGAAACCCTAAATGGTCTCTTGATTTTGAGAAATTCTAAAGACGCAGCAACGGAATAGTGACGTTTCCAATATTCAAACATGAACACGTTTTAATGTCAAAAGTATACTTTCAGATGACTTCATCAGACCACAACGGGATAATACACGGAATGTAAGAAGTACGTGTACAACAATCTTTAAATAATTCTTTTGTAGGTATTTTAGGTTCCTTTAATGTGTTGACAAAAAGTTATAAGTTATGTGGTATTGTGTATCTTTGGTATTCAGGATAAAATAAAATCGAACAAGACACCGTGTTCGGAGTAATAAACCTGAAAAGCTGTTGCAAAATCTACGTTTAATTGAATGGTCGGTGCTCACTTGATAAATAAGTGCAATCTAATTCCGGATTTTGCTGCACGTGTAAGGTCGGATTTTTCGTTTGACTCTAGTTTTAAGCTTAATTAATTGTTTTATCTATGTAGGAAATGCTACCCATTTTAACCATTACTTATAAAACTTTGAGTCCATAAAACATCAAGTTGGATTACAAAGACCGAACTTCTTCTTGATAATATTTAGGTAGATGGGCAACACAGTCTATCGACAGATATTTGACATACCAATGGGCACAAACTGCGCTCCTCTAATTACAGTTTTTTTCATATTGTTCTGAAAGACAATTAATTGCAAAAATTCAAAAAGACCCTTAAAACTGGATAAAATGGACAAAATTAATAATACTTTAAATATTTTGATGATCTTTAAGCTTTTGCAAAAGAAATTTATCCTAAAGAACTTACCTTAAATAAATCTAATATCGGTAATAATCGTACTCCCTTTTTTAGATTTGGATTTAAAAAATAAACTTGGTCGTTTATCCACTGAAATTTATAAAAGGGACGATTTCTCTTGTCCTATAGTTAATTTTCCGTTTCTTGATGGGGACGTGACTTTGGCTCCTTCGTATCGGGTTTACATTTCACAACTAGTTCAGTTTACCCGTGTTTGTACCAAAATTTCTGACTATAATGATCGCAACCTAAATCTTACGGGTAAACTTTTGCGGCAAGGATACCGATATCACAAGCTTCGCAAGATTTTTTTTAAAATTTATAAACGTTACATAGTAATAATACAAAAACACGGTTGTAAATGAAGCTTTTTAATACAAGGGATTTCACATCCTACATTCTATGGAAACATTACATATAAAGCATATAAATTAAAAAGTGATCCATGCACATTTTGGATATTATTCAGGTAAGAACAGTATTATTATGCGTTTACAGGAATTGTATTTGGGGCGATTTGAGCTTTTCGCAACAAGTGGTATTCTATCCTTGTTGTAGACCTTGTGGAGACCTCTAGATTTGTAAATTCTCTGTTTTTCTCGTGGTTGGAGTGTAGTGTTTCTGACAAATACCCCATATCTTTTCATTAGCAAGATTGTAATTGTCGATATAAACATTTAATAATCAGATATTGTTTGTCATTTGGTCTTCGAGAATTGAGCACTTGCTAAGGGTTTAGTTACTTTTGAATCCTTTTTAGTAATCATTATAATTTTTTATTGGTCTTGCAAGACTATTTTGATATATTCTCTGAAGGCAATCATCCATTGGTGTAACTTCTCGACTCAAGTCTACATAATTCTAGGTATGAAGTATGTCATGTTATCTATATATCGTTGGAAATCTTATTTTTGTCACAACTCACCCTAAAGTTAATTTCAGTTTTCCCCAGAATTTTTTTAATTACCCCTCTATTTTAATTTTTTAACTACAGCTTCAGCTGCGACAAAAACTTAGAAATTCAGCGATATATAATAATATGATATATTTTTATGTGACACTTTTAATACTGATTAACTTTTGGTGTGGTAAATTTAATTGTTCTATAAGAATATTGTGATTCAGTGTTTTGTGTTGTTTTTAATGTTTTTTTCTGTATAAATTTTCTTTCCGTTCAATCAATATTAGCAAATTCTTGGCTTATAATTCGAGGTTTCACTTATTTTAATTCCAATAGAAGCTTACCCATGGCAATCTTCTAATTTATCTTCTGCTAATGCAAAATATCATCTTCCCGTGAAAATTCATGTTCAGGTGATAAGATTTGCAGTGCGTATTTACATAAAAATGATTTCGTTAAAAGAATATTGAAGAATTTATTTCACCGATATAAATCGCAAAGGCTACTTTTATTATTGTTTGGCTTTCTATAATATGAATCTCTATTTCGACAAGATCATAAAACACAAAATAAAAACCATAGCAATGATATAAACGATGATTTTTATCAAATGAAATGAATATTTGCTATAATATTACTTCGTCTTTTACGGATCACGTACTCAAATTTATCAATGATGAACATCTACTGTTTTCATAATCCAGATACGAGTAAAATAAATATAAATAAATGAGAAAAAAAATAAAGTCCGAGTGCAATTATGTTTATTCATTTTACAAATCCACACAGACACATATATATTGTAGGTAAGAAAACCTTAAAGAATTGACAGTTTTATGAAGGTAAGAAGTGTCTTGAGGAAGCAATGAAGAATATACATGTGATGGTGGTCCACCAGGTATTACGGAATTTAAAGATTTTTGCACATAAAAAGTTAGTGCAACCTATGCAGAGATTATATGCTATGTTGTAGCTAATAATATCATTTTTCATGGTTGTAAAGATAGTCGTCTCAAGAGACAGTCTAAAGCTGGTTTTAATGATTCAGTGGCCGTTGAGCAGGTCTTTGAAAAGTGGGGAAGAAGCTTTGCATTACTAAAAAATTATTTTTGTAGGGCCCCCCCGAATACGTCCCTGGTTTGCGACAGCTGTTTAAGTTGTCGCTTAAAGTATTACTTTTATTAGTCGAAGTGGACTGTATCCACAACGTATGCAGTAAAATCCGAAGAAATGAAAACTTAAAACAAACTGTATAAAACGTGTAGTTTAAACGTAGTACTAGTGAAAAAAGTATGATAATTTCAAATGTTCTAGCAGTGATGATAAGTCAAAGCTGTATTTGATACTGCAATATATGGAAAATAAATTGTGTTTAAATTAACAAGCTTAATTTACCACATTTCCATACAAGTTTTCGGTGTGATATTCTTTTTTATCTATTTTCTGCAGTTATTCACTTATTATCCGACCTCGTAAATCTGAGGTTGAAAAATCTGCATTGGTGTTCGTAACCTGCTCTGGTAAGTACAATTTCCTTTTTAGTGAAAAGGTAAATGATAAGTACACTAAAGTATCCCAAACGAAATTTGCCAAGACTTCAGTCAAAATAAATTGAAAGTTCAGCTATGAATATATCTTATGTATATCGTTGGGATTCTATTTTTTTTGCCGCAACTCATCCTGCAGTTAAAATTTCACTTTTCCTCGGCACAAAAAAATTCCCCATTACCCCTCTATGTTAAATTTTTGACATTGGAAAAATCTGTCTCAAACTGGCATGTTTTCATATATAATATTTATGTAATAGCTAGTATATAATTCAACTTTATTCTTCAAATTTCATTTGTATCTGTATTGAAACCAGAAAAAATAAAAATTTTATCATTTCTTGTTACCCAAGCATTGGTTGATTGAACCCTTAAAAAGTAGGTATATTTTCAAAGTCGAAATAATTAACATTAAACCCTATGGGGGAATTTTTTATTTCAGGCTGAAATGAATTTTTAACTACAGCATCAGCTGCGGTAAGAAATAAGAATTCCAAAAATTTATAATATGATATATTTCATTGTAAAACTTTGCATAGATATTAACTTTTGTTGTGGCAAATTTCGGTTGTTATACTTTAATTGGATATAACATCAGATATCAGATATTTACATAACAGAACAATCTACATGTCAGTGTTGATTCCAGTGTAGAATACATATATGTGAGAGATCAAAAGTGTAAGGTCCAAAGACATAAGACAAATTTGAAACAAAATATAAGATAAAACGAAAACAAAAGGAACAAAGACTTGGAATCCACGAATTCCTTTACAAAACAGGAGTGCGAGTTAACATTATTCCGAAAAGAGGTAAACTTATTTTTGAATTACCGGTAACAGGTCAACAACTAGTTGAGATACACTGAAATATATACCATATTAGGATCAACCAATTTGTGATGACGACCATAAAATTTTAGGAGGGACGACTTCAACATTTATTGGATGTATCCTTGTTGCAGTAATTTATGCGACAACAGCAATGCTCTCTTCATAAAATCCCAATACTTGGAACAGGCACGAAAGCATCGAATCAACTGCGAAACATAAACCCAGTAGGTAGGGGAAGCAAGAATATTGCCACATAGGAAGTTTACAATAGGAAGTTGAAGTCATCCAGATTGTCGTAAATCTAAAAAACAAGTTTTCCCTCTTGGTCAATTACGAGGAATAAATCTAGGTTGGAAGCAGATTTAGTTGGGCCTGTGGTCTCATTAATTTCTAATTCGCTGGGATATATTTGGTCGAGATGTTCACTAAACGTAGGATTATTCAACGACTAAACATAATCGAATGTAGGTTGCAATATAAATGTTAAAGTTAATACTACCACGGGATTTATACTTTGTTACAGAATCAATTGCATAATGCATGAAAAATGTACGTGTTATGCTTGGATTCCATCCTCCATTTCCGTTATATCAGGAGGAAATAGTTGTATCTAGAGTTCTTTATCAGACCTTCAACAAGGATGGAATCTCTCTCCTTGTGGCGAACTCCAGATCACTTAAGAAATACCGAACTTGTGAGGAGATGATAAATTCAATTCATTTTCTTCATGACCGTTATTACATTGGGTTTGGCGATACAATTTATCGACAGATTGTAGGAATTCATATGGGTACCAACAGTGCATTTTTAATTGCAGACTTATCCCTTTACTGTAATGAATTCCAGATGATGGCCAAACTCCATGCACAAAGATCCTTCTAAATCTGATTTAATAGATAAATTTGATCAAACTTTCTGATATCTTTGTATTTTATAACCCGGATGTCCCAAATACGTCTCTACAATTTATACTAGAGAACTTATTTTAAGTAAAGCTAACTACGACACCAGTAGCTGTCCTTTTTTAGATTTTAATGTGTCGTTTTCACATCTAAAATCAAAACTAAAATATACGACAAGAGTGACGATTTCTCATTCCTTGTTGCAATTTTTCCTTCCATGACATCCCGGGTTCAACCCTTTGGGACCTTAATTTAATACAATGTTAATGCTATTCGTCCGTATATACAGTGATGCTTTAGGTTTTAATGGACGTAATCTTTGTGACAGGTTTAGATCGCTCCAAACAAATAAAACATGTATATCTATATACATGAAATCAAATCTTGGCTCAGTGATAAGAACAAAACAATGTTAAAGACAAAGACCAACTAATGAACTCGAATTCTGACTTGTTATAACAATTTCTACCTTTAAATTAGCACTGGCACAACCCAATATTTTTTACTTCTAATGATATTTAAACACTAAATCTTACTGGACGTGTTTTCATTGATACTGTTGTTAAGGAAAACTTGGTTTCCTGATCGGTTGCTTTTGAGTTTTGAACTAGCAGACAGCAACCGAGAGTACTCTTTCAAGGTCGCTACTTTTGTTGTATCTTTTATTACTTTAAATTCTATTGTTGTTGGTTTTCAGTGTTTTCAGAGTGCCACTGAAAAAAAGTGAAGGTTACTTTGTTCATCAGTGTTCAATCAGCGATCACTTTACAGTTTTAGGTTGTTATCACATTTCATTGACTTCCTATAATTATATACTTGGAATTTCAAAAGTGACCAAAGCAAAAATTTGGTTTAGAGTATGGCGTTCCTTTCTTCAGTTTGTCTTGGTTAAATATCAGAAGTTGAACTCTAGTAAGGTTAATCACTCATTATACCAAATTTCCAATAAATAATATAAAATATGGGGTAAATATAAAGAATGCCACGCCATATTTAAACAATAAATATAAGGACTTGCCCCAAAACTGGAGCTATAACAACGGATGTCATTTGAGCAAAAAGTAACATTTATTTCATAAGGTTCTAGCGTGATGTGCGCTAGGAGCAAATTAAATTTGAAAATTAGCATTTAATCTGATCGCTTCTGAAATTGCAAGAAACAATGTTTGTTGACAAACGACTCAATAATGGAAACAATAACACATTTTAATTTGATTACAAAATGGATCTTAGATTTCCACGTTTGATAAGAAACATATAAGATTCGTTAGAAATGGTTGTACAAATAACTGTATTAGTATGAACACAATCTTCTGATTAAAAGAGAAATTATTAATGGAAATTAAAACATTGTTTGTAGAGAAATCAGAAACCGTAACAAGAACAGTAAAAGGAAATTTACAGTCCATTTACAAAGAGCTTTTAACATTGTTTATAGCACAGAAATGTTATTTGAAGAAAATAAAAGACAAATTAAATTTCTTGCGATAAGTATGAAATATCTCACATTGTTCTTTCAAAGCTTTGGACTGTGTCTTCTGTACATTTTTTAATGAAAATGTATTCCTAAGAACTATCAATATGAAGTGTACAATAAATTTATCTAGATCGAAATCTGTTTTTTGTCCTTTATTTACAAACATATATACTGATATTTTAACTAAACATTTGTATTTGCATGACAGACCATTTAATTGTGTAAAGCTGGGTTGTTGTTTTTGTGCGATCTATATAAAAATCGACAAAATTGCATCAAATTTCGTGTCAAATCAAGTAATTATGAAGTATTTCACAATTACACCAATTTCTTTATGCCAGGTGGCTGTTGTACAATTAATTTTACTCACCATATGCTCCATGGAGCCTGTAATCGCTCACCTGACAATTGTTTTGTTGAACAATCATTTCTCTTAAGTAACAATTCAATACACTTTGCATTTTCTGACAAGAAAATATTTGAAAACAGGACCAATCAGAATACATAATTGGCCCTGGCGGCCATGTTGATTTTGGGATCGGCACCAATTTCATAAATCTGGTAAAGGACCACTTGCCTGACATTTCTGCCAAGTAAGGTTGAAATCCGTACACCTGTTTCAAAAAAGATGAAAAATGTGAAATTCCCATAGTGTTCAATGTTAAAATAAGTTCCGTCATGGCGGCCATTTTGAATTTCAATTCAACAAACGATTCACAAATTTAGTACAGGACCATCTATCAATCATTCCTGCATGTAACAATCCAATCTATTTTGTAGTTTCTGACAAGAAGATGTTTGATACTTGGACCAATCAGAATGCATAATTAGCCCTTGCAGCCATGATCAATTTTGGATCAGCAACAAATTACACAAATCTGATAAAGGATAACCTGCCTAACATTTCTGCCAAGTAAGGTTTAAATAAAGAATACGAAAATGTGAAATTTCCATAGAGTCCAATGTTAAATTAAGTTTAGTCACGCGGCCACTTTGAATTTCTGATCGGGAAACGATTAACAATTTGAGTACAGGACTATCTAACAAACATTTTTGCAAAGTAACAATTCAATCCACTATGTACTTTCTGACAAGAAGATGTTTGAAACTTGGACCAATCAGAATACATAATTGGCCCTGGAGGCCATGTTGAATTTAAGAGAAGAAGATGAAAATGTGAAATTCTCATAGCATCCAATGTTAAACTAAGTCTCGTCATGGCGGCCATTTTGAATTTCCGATCGGCAAACGATTCACAAGACCATCTAACAATCATTTCTGCAAAGTAACAATTCAATCAACTTCGTTATTTCTGACAAGAAGATGTTTGAAATCTGAACCAATCAGAATACATAATTGACCCTGGCGGCCATATTGAATTTTGGATCGGCACCAATTTCATAAATCTGGTAAAGGACCATCTGCCAAACATTTCTACCAAGTTGTGATGAAATCTGTTTAGTGGTTTCAGAGAAGAAGATGAAAATGTGAAAAGTGAACAGACGACGCCAACGATGACGACGACGACAGACGCAAAGTAATGACAAAAGCTCACATGCCCCTTTGGGCCAGGTGAGCTAAAAACTGTTTGATTTTCTTTAATAGGCATTTTTTTCAATACAAACGGTATAGAATAATAGATATTAGACACTATTAATTTTCAGCCAAATTTTTAGGCCCAAATACAAAATTGCCAATGTTAAATAAATATGGAAAATTTAGGTAAGCTATATGTACATTTAAAGGAGTACCTTCTAACCAGTACCATTAGAACCGAAACACAGGAAGTCAAAGATTCAAATATAGCAAAAGAAGCACTCAAATCCAAACATTCGAAATGGGATGCCAAACTCGATGGCATGACAACTACTAAATGCATTCCGTGTTTCCAGTGTTTTAAAATTTCAGCACTAAACGCGCCTTAGGAATCTCGTCCTTGGGTGTCTTTTCTTAAATTTGGCTTTCCATTTCGATTTCTTTTTGGATTTGAGTGCTTCTTTTGCTATGTTTGGAATTTGGACTTCCTTCATTTTGGTTGTAATGCTAAAGAAGAGAGGTTACTCCTTGACTTGTACATATAGAAAACCAAATTATCCTTATTTATTTAACATTTTTATCCCCGCACTTTCGAATGAAAGTTCGGGGATATTGTCGTTACCCCCGTCTGTCCATCTGTCCGTCCGTCCGTCTGTCCGTCACACTTTCTTGTGACACGAACTCCTCCTACATTTTTGAAGGCAGGCTTTTAATTTTATTATAGAATGGTTGCATATAGCTTGTAGATGCGCAT
>JAULBM010000013.1:2610529-2620929 GCA_032357055.1 Geukensia granosissima
GTTACTCCTTGAAATGTACATATAGCATACCTAAATTTTCCATATTTATTTAACATTGGTAATTTTGTATTTTGACAGTTTTCAAGTGATATTCATTTGCCGTGTATAGGACGTTAATAACTTGAATCTCCACCACCCCTTGGCAGCAAATATTCCATGACAATACATGCGATGCATTTTGAACAATTTAGATTTTACTCTATATTTCTATCAGGGCATCAGGGCTTCGTTTCTTTAACCAATGTGTTTCATTTGCCTGTAATATTCTTAATCTAACTCATTTTTGGAGGTGTTTTCCGGTTGGTTAATACAATAAAATGGCCTTAAATATCACCCATTTCTCAACAACTCAGGACGAAATTACGACCCCAAATACAAATGAGCTACGCGTTCGTTTAAATTGTACGATAGTTATTGTTCTTCAGCTCTTCGCAGACTTTCAGGCAAAAGTTCTACAGGGAAACGATTTTGAGCTTAAATCCTTATTTCTGTACAAAGATGAATAGATGTATTTATTCAATTAAATTCAAGTAAAACTTTATGCGCAACGCACACAGAAATCTGTTTTAAATGCTGTAACTGAAAGTTATCAAGAAGTAGAGTTCGCAATTACATCTACACGAACTATCAATTTTGTTGCGAAAATTCCACAACGAGCAGTACTACGGTACTTTGATGAATATACCCCATGTTAAGGTATGAGACGTTTAACTCTGTATTGCCCATATTTGATACCCCACACCATAGGCCGGGAGAGAGAGAGAGAGAGTACAAGTTACACATCATTCCACATTCCTGTAAGGAATGCACAGCACAAACAAAAGCGTTGTATGTTCATATAATAAAATTTAGTCATGGAATCGTTAAAATAAATTAGATCATATTTTGTGACTGAAGACATTCGGATGAATTATTCAGAATCAAACAAGAAATAAATTCTCTTTAAGCCCAACAAGGTGACAAATCTGTTCACGTTTAGTCGCAGTTTGAGGAATGTCGTTGTAACAAGATAATGACAGAGCTGTAAATAGCATCTTTATCAGGAGAAACGCTGTACAATTGCAGCAGTAAATGAAAGGAAATATTTGTACAACTTATGACAAACAAACCCACTACACACTCAGGTTCAATGCAAGTTTTAAAGAAAGTTCCTGGGGGTTGACGCCGTTTGCCATTATTATCTAAATAAAGAAGGAAATTATACATTTCTGAAAATAAAATAAAATCAATTCAAAAACATACGTTTGTTAACTTTTTTGTACGATATCGGGAATATATTTTCTTGTTTGATTTTGCAAAACATCAGAATTCCCATAACAAATTTCGACGCAACAAAAGTCAAAATATGTTTTACAATAAATCTAAGTACCTTATATTTCCAGACTTTTAAGATCTTTTAAAAAGAAAGGATATGGAATATATGCCAGAAATACACGATCCACATCTTATACGTTTAAAAGCAAAAAATAGCAGGTAAAGCGCCTTTCTTGACAATCTTCATCAGTCACGCTAGAGGCCAAAATAGAAAGATCTATCAAACTTTATGAATTTCTATATAGTGACATTCATCATTTCATGACGTATTGAACGCAGATTAGTCAAACACAACACAACAATCATTAAAAAATGTTAAAAAGATGTAAGGACAGTTTAACCTACATTCAAAATAAGAGCATACAACTCAAGCACGGGGAAGCTTTTTGCGACTTCCGCACGACACAAGAGAAAAACTCCGTATATATACAAGAAAAACGCGATATCCTCATCTTACATATACTGATAACATTATTTAAAAGCCAAATAACTGCATGAAAGGCGCTTTTCTGGATATACCTTACTCATACATGCTAGTGGCCAAGAAAGGAAGATTAGTTAAACTTTATGAAATTCAAGTTACTGATATAAATATTTCTCATTATCATTCTTGTTTTATTTTGGTCACAAAAATGATTGCTCGAAAAATATCAGCTTCGAGCCTTAAAGTTTTACCTGAATTTCATCTTCAAAAAATATGATTACTTTATTAATTCTTTCATGTTTTAATAGCATATCAGTTGACTGTTTTTATCCATAATGCTCTCCCAAGAATGAGTTAAATTCGATCTGAATGCCAAAATCAACGAATATATATAATCAATATTTTGCCAACAATTAGACATTGCCTTGAAAACTGTACAGCGACTTTGTCTACTGAGTAACACGACGACGGGTTCAACTAATGGAGCAGGAATTAATTACCCTTCTGGAGCACCGGAACTCACCCTAGTTTTTGTAGGGTTCATGTTACGCTAGCTTTAGTTTTCAGTGTAGTGTTGTGCGTGCTATGTTTGTCTTCCGTTTTTTTGTTGGACACGGTCTTGTCTGTCTTCTAATTTGACGAATTCCATCAACCCTTATGGTATATTAGAATTCTTTTTACTCATTTGTCAGCTTTATCCATTCGTGTTACTTATTTATTCTAGGGACAGTCAAGGCCAAATGTAGTTTTCCTATGGGTTTTTTAATAAAGCCTTATTTAATTGATTAATTGGTTCTTGGTCTATTATAGAATCCCAATTACATCCTAGAAAAATTTTAAGTTTTGTTTTCGCAAATTTATTTTTTTTTCATGTGCGTCATCATTTTTTCTTCATTTAAAATATAACCAATATTAAACAAATAATATGGAATATATTGTATGAATAGACTTCCGTACAGATTGACGGTAGAAATGTTCTGAGAAACCTTAACACAAATTGATAGCTGGGAAAATAAGCAATAGTCAGATAGGCAGGAAAATTGTGCACAAAAATGCAATTTCATGTATTCTTCTATCATGAAGTTGCACAAATTTTTCCGTTATCTAATTGAAAAGTTTTTATTTCAGTGTGTACTTTGTTTTTTTTAAATTTTAATTTATTCTGACTAAAGTTGGTTTGGTGTCATAAAATTTTAAAGTAATTTGCATTCAACAATTATCAAAGTATTGCATCTGCCCATGGCTGGACATAGTTTATTTTCAGAAAGTCAAATTGTGTATGCAATAATTTAACGCTTTATCTTATTGATAGGTTGTCCATATTTATTTCATGTGTGAAGTGAATTTCAGATCCTCCATTGTTTGGTGTAGAGCTATTGTAATGTAGATCAAAGGATTTGTGTAGGTGGAAAAGAGACAGCAATTCGTGATACGTTCTTGTACTTATATAAGAGACCAATATTTCACGACGTTCAACTTAAAAACCATTAAGAAGACGCTTAATTATTTAATTGATTTATTGGTTCTTGGTCTATTATTGAATCCCAATTACAGCCTAGATACAATTTTTCTAGAAATAGTAAATATTTTTCTTTAGCAATATGCGGCTGTTTAGCTAAATAAGTTGAAGCAATTCTCAAACATATCTGAAAGCATTTAACGATTTCTTTAATGGAAAAGTGACTTTTGTTTACTAAGTTAGTTAAGCTTGTTTGAAAACAGATTTCTGGCGATTCTATAAAGAAACAGTATGTACAATGTCTTCATCAATCCAATCGTTAGACAAACAAATATAATAATGGACATTATCGACTGAAATTAACAAGACAAAGACTGTTTATTATCTAGACATCTTTCATATTCCACACAGAATTCTAATATTTGTCTTAGACTAATGGCGTTGGACAATAGCTGCTTTTATATATTATATAAAGATTGTATGTCAAGAACCTTCATTTTAACTCCGAACATAATTAATTGTAGCTGGTTAAACATGACAAACTTTTGTTGCAATAAATCATTCGATATTTTCAACCAAAAAAAAAAAACGCCATTTGCGAACTAATGGGTACAAAGTGAAATTTGAGCTTCGAAATTCCAGACATATCTATTTATCTTTGTAATTACTACAATTTCTAAAGAAGAGATCCTTGTTAACCGCAGATCGGCTCTGTCCGTTGGGCATTGACACCAAAGAAAACGAGTCGGATCTTGTTTCTTTATTCTGGATAGCAAAACTGCACAAATGTCCATATAAAGAAAGATATATAGCGGGTCATTCAGGTGCTTCAACGAGCCTCTTTCTATATTACTTACAACTGGTCTGCCAACAGTCAAGGAAGGCCTTCAAAACTACTGTGTTAATCAAATATGGATACATGTATTAAATAATTCGAAAGATTGCTCCAATACCTCAAATTCGATTCTTTAAAATTTTGTACAAGTATTTAAATGTTTGAATTTTCAACCCTTTTTCCACTTTCAAAACTTAAATACCGTTTTTAAGAAATTGATACATCAGTGTTTTGTTAAACAAAATGTAAATTTAAGATATTAATATTTGGGTTTAGGTAAAAGATGTAATAGATGCAGTGGTGACATTCTTAAAATGCTGGATTTTCTGATTGACAACATTTTTGTAGAATTTAGTGGGCGAGTTTTTCAACAGGCCGTTGTCATTTCAATGGGCACAAATTGTGCGCCCCTACTGACCGTTTTTTTCTCGTATGACTCCTGCGAATAAGAAAGAAGGAATTGGTTCAGATCATTTCATTTTTCTTTTCGCTATATCGATGATGTTTTGTCATGGAATTTTCCTACGTTCCATGAACATCTCGATCACATATATCCCAGCGAACTAATAATTAAGAAGACCACAGACTCAACAACATCAGCTTCATACCTAGATTTATTCCTCGAAATTGACCAAGAGTAAAAACTCGTTTCTAAGATTTACGACAAACGAGATGACTTCAATTTTACTATTTTAAACGTCCCATATTTATGTGGCAATATTCATGCTTCCCCTGCCTACGGGTTAGGTTTCGCAGTTGATTCGATATCTTTTTCAAAGTTTTCTTGTCTCTTTGAACAATGCACTTTTGATCTCTCACATGGGTTTTCTACACTGGACTTTGCCATTGTTTAATTTTATTCACAGACCAGTTTGTGCCACCAATAATTCAAACATTTACACAATGGTTTAATTTACTCATAGACCAGTTTGTACAATCAGTAAACCAGAAATTTATTCCATGGATTAATTTCCCTTATAGAACAGTTTGTACAATAAATAAACCAGAAATTTATTCTATTCCATGGATTAATTTCCATCATAGAACACTTGGTACAATCAGTAAATCAGAAATTTATACGATGGTTTAATTTCCCTCATAGACCAGTTTGTACAATCAGTAAACCAGAAATTTATTCCATGGATTGATTTGCCTCATAAAACAGTTTGTACAATCAGTAAATCAGAAATTTTTTCCTTTGTTTAATTTTCCCTCATAGAACAGTTTGTACAATTAGTAAATCATAAATTTTTTCCATGGTTTAATTTCCCTCATAGAACAGTTTGTGCAGTCAGTAAATCGGAAATTTATTCAATGGTTTAATTTCACTCATAGACCAGTTTAAGCAATCAGTAAATAAAAAATTATTCCATGGTTTAATTTCCCTCATAGAACAGTTTCTTCAATCAATAAATCAGTAAAGGTAGAAACCGAAACAATAAGAAAAACTTTGGAAAAATGTGATAAATAAAATAGCCGACCACGTAGCATACTATTAAGACACGGATAAAACAACAAATTTTTTTATGGTTTTTCCGTTGCCTTCACCTTTTAACTTGACCTCCAAGCATTCACCATCTTCGCAAGAAAGCGGTTCGCTCAGAGCCAAATGTTATCTTGAGTGAAACCCTTTTCAAGCAAAGATAAACATTCACTGCCCAGACATAGTGTGAGATCAAATCATTTTTTGTACTCCCACATTGCCTACATCTATTTACTTAATTGTCAATCCTTCACTATCTATACAGAACTTTAAGATCAAATCTATTTATCGCACTCTCTCATCTACTAACTTGATGTGGTCGACTGCACAATCTAGTCGGAAGTGAAAGACCATTTCTATTTGTCGCACTTTCATTGGCTTCACCTACAAACTAGATTGTCCACCCTTCACTATCAAGTCAGAAGTGTAAGATCAAATCTATTTGTCGACTTTTCATTGGCTTCACCTACAAACTAGATTGTTCACCCTTCACTATCAAAAGGAATTCGAAGATACCAAAGAGCCAGATGGAAATCGTTAAGACCATGGCCAACGAAATGAAACGAAAGACAAATATAGAACACACAACAATACACTGAAAACTAAAGCTGAATTTACACAAACCCTACAAAAACCGGGGTGAGTTCAGGTGCTCCGGAAAGGTAAGTAACTTCTGCTTCACTAGTGGCATTCGTCGTGTTACTCAGTAGACAAAGACGGTGTATAGTCATAATCGATGCTAGTCACAACCGGTAAAGGTACGGATTTGTATTCACGACAGTGGGAAGATTGTCATTTTTGAAATGGATATTTCTTACCGGTGAAACAAATCATGACCATATCAAGTCAGAAGTGTAAGACCAAATCTATTTGACGTACTTCCATTGGAATTATCTACTAACTAGATTGTCTAACCTTCACTGTCTAGATAGAAGTGTAAGATCAAATCTATTTGTCATACTTCCATTACTTTACCTACTAACTAGATTGTCTACTTTTCACTGCCTAGCAAGAAGTGCAAGATCAAATCTATTTGTCATACTTCCATTGGAATTATCTACTAACTAGATTGTCTAACCTTCACTATCTAGATAGAAGTGTAAGATCAAATCTATTTGTCATACTTCCATTGGATTTATCTACTAACTAGATTGTCTAACCTTCACTGTCTAGATAGAAGTGTAAGATCATATCTATTTTTCGTACTTCCATTGGCTTTATTTACTAACTAGATTACCTATCCTACACTGTCTAGATAGAATTGTAAGATCAAGTCTTTTTTCTTACTTCCATTGGCTTTATCAACTAACAAGATTGTCTACCCTTCAATGTCTAGCCAGAAGTGTAAGATAAAATCTATTTGTCGTACTTCCATTGGCTTTATTTACTTACTAGATTGTCTATCCTTCACTTTCTAGATAGAAGTATATGATCAAATCTATTTGTCCAACGTCCATTGCTTATATATATTAACTAAATTATCCAGCCTTCACTATCTTGCCAGAAGTGTTCTACTTCAGTTGGATTTATCTACTAACTAGATTGTCTGCCCTTCACTGTCTGGATAGAAGTGTAAGATAAAATATATAGTGCCAGGGACATAACATTATACGTCCCTGGTCGTATTTCAATTGTTTTAATCTAATATCTTTATGGTCTAGCATTCGCTTTCTAGGCAGGGATGCAATATCAAATGTATTTATCGTACTTTCTTTACCTACTTCTATTAACTTGATTGTCTAGCCTAGAACAAATTATTTACCGTATTTTTTGTCTACACTTGCTAAATGTCTGACCATTACTATTTACGCAGCATGTAAGATCCCATCTCATTTACTTACATATACTTGCCGGATTGCCTAAAATTCACCTCGAAAGTTCAAAGTAACCTCAACATAATGTTTTACTTATGCTGACATTTCATACTTCAATCTTATTA
The DNA here is from genome assembly GCA_032357055.1 of Geukensia granosissima. NCBI lineage: Eukaryota > Metazoa > Mollusca > Bivalvia > Mytilida > Mytilidae > Geukensia > Geukensia granosissima. Next base: position 2,617,984 of record JAULBM010000013.1, read on the forward strand.
GTCTTTGTACCATTTTTTCCTAATATAACTTTACGCATAAGATCGGACAGACTTTTGACAGCAATGAAAAAAAGGAAAATAGTTAATTAAAATTCAGAATCATTCTCAATTTTAGAAAGGTGTTTCCGTTTTAATTTAATTTTATTAGTCAATACCTAAAAAGACTGAATTTCCAAAGCAAAATATGTTAATTAATAAAAAAAAAATGTTTGCCATAAAGCTTACTTTTATGTAAGAGGTAATCACCAGGCAGAGAGGTCAGTTATTTACTATGATGTCATTATTATTATTTACATATTACCAAATACGGAGTTTACATCTGACACCTCTAAATTGACAGAAATACCTGTCCAGGTAAATATCAATTGTTTATCTGAAATCGACAGTTTAAAAGTACAATTAACCTTGCATTGAAACTTCACTCCAAATTTATACAATCATACACGAACTCAATAAAGATTTTGCAACCAATTTATAATGAGTAGAAGCTTTAAATATAGTTTTCATTAAGATGTTCGATGCAAGTTTATTTATATAAGGTATCGTCATGTGACAGTAATAGGACAGTAATAGATATGAAAAGCTATCTGACCAGGTTAAACTCTTAAATTTCATTGACTTACTCCTTGACTAATGACCAGAAAATTATCATAAAGTGCAATGGGCAACTTTTTTATCACCAGACTATTTTCACTAAGATTTTCTGTCCAGATATGTATTTGGTAATATATATCATAATTGCAATCAAAATGGAAGTCTAGTTATAGATGGATTTTTAAATAATTAATTTTCCTTTTTTCACAGTAATCATTGTTTTTAATGAAGTCGCGTCTATTACAAACACACATGTAAATGTTGCAGAGCTTGTCGCAGTGGGTGGTATTCCACTTTTAGTGGAGGCCTTGTGGAGACTTCTAGAAATGTAAATTCCCTCTGTTTTTTTTTTTGGTTAATCGGAGTGCGGTTTCTCTGACATTAACCCTATATCTTTCCTATTTATATCTTTTTGGGGATTTACAAGTATTTATGTTGAATTTAATTTGCCTACCCCAGGTAAGTAAAGTGTCTATAACTTTAATTACTCAGACACAAATGTTACAGCAAATCCTTTTATCTTACGTTGCCAAGCGCTTTTATCTAAATTGCCCGGGCAGAAAAGTAACAAAAAATCAATAAATCTTAATTTCCCAGCCATAGGTATAACTCAAATTTCTGACCTTCATTGTCCAGATAATAAAACATTTTTTTTATTTATCTTCGGATGCGTAAACCAGGTTAGCTTGCTGTCTACATTGACAACAGAAATGTTACAAAAAATTTATCTTTATTTCTTGTCCCAGTAACTGCAACTTGGCTGGCTAAACTACATTGTTCAGACATAAATATTAATAACAAATCAATTTATCTTACGTTACTTACAATAGGCAACCTTTGATGTCTAACCTGCATTGTCCAGGCAAAAAGTTACAACAAATCTATATATCTTATGTTGCCTACCACAGGTAACAACTGTTTAACCTCACTGTCCAGATATAGAGGTGTTACAACATATTTTTATGTGCCTAGCACATGTAACAACTGTTTATCCTCACTGTCCAGATATAGAGGTGTTACAACATATTTTAATATAGCTACCACAGGTAACAACTGTTTAACCTTATTGCCCATATATAGAGGTGTTACAGCCTACCACAGGTAACAACTGTTTAACATCACTGTCCAGATATAGAGGTGTTACAGCCTCCCCCAGGTAACAACTGTTTAACATCACTGTCCAGATATAGAGGTGTTACAGCCTACCCCAAGTAACAACTGTTTAACCTCACTGTTCAGATATAGAGGTGTTACAGCCTACCCCAGGTAACAACTGTTTAACCTCACTGTTCAGATATAGAGGTGTTACAGCCTACCACAGGTAACAACTGGTTAACCTCACTGTCCAGATATAGAGGGGTTACAGCCTACCACAGGTCACAACTGCTTAACCTCACTGTCCAGATATAGAGGTGTTACAGCCTACCACAGGTAACAACTGCTTAACCTCACTGTCCAGATATAGAGGTGTTACAACATATTTTAATGTGCCTAGCACAGGTAACAACTGTTTATCCTCACTGTCCAGATATAGAGGTGTTACAACATATTTTAATATACCTACCACAGGTAACAACTGATTAACCTCATTGCCCATGTATAGAGGTGTTACAGCCTACCACAGGTAACAACTGTTTAACCTCACTGTCCAGATATAGAGGTGTTACAGCCTACCACAGGTAACAACTGTTTAACATTACTGTCCATATATAGAGGTGTAACAACTTATTTTAATAGGCCTACCACAAGTGACAACTGTCTAACCTAGATAGAGGTATAACAACCTATCTACTGCTCTTTATATGCCTGTCCCAGGTAACTTAAACATCTAACCTACATTGACCAGACAGACATGTTACAACAAGTCATTTTACTTTTTAATCTTTAAACTCGAACCTCGTAAGAGAAATGAAATAACAACTAATTTTGCTACTTCAACATGACAGTTTTATAGGCGGTGGGCTAGGTAGGTCTACCGTGCAACCCCCCACAGGACTCATCCTCACCAACTTTTTTTAATTAGTATTTATACGCTTTTCATATTTTAAATGTTAACAAGCATAATATTGGGATGCTTTTAGGTTTTACAGTGTATTTTATACTCCACCATGTTATTTTTGCCTATTTTCGTTTCACAGGTAATTTAAAGTTTACGGACATTTTATTACATGTAATCATACATAAAACCACAAAAATAAGGTACTGTTGGAATAAATGTATGAGCTTTTCAAAAATGTCTTCTTTTTAAATTTTATTGATTATCAGAAAAGTTATAGGAAAAATTCTAGTCCTACCCTTACCTCAGTTTCCGGAAAACTCGAATATTTTGCCTTACAACTATTATACTGAAGT
>JAULBM010000013.1:2627392-2640183 GCA_032357055.1 Geukensia granosissima
GTGTATTCTGGGTAAAAGTTGGTAGATTTTGGTATCAGGAAGCATATATGAATTTAAGTGAAAAGTAGTCCTCATTTAATTATTATGGGAGCGGAATTGATTTCAGATAGATGGGTACAGTCATATTTGTGTCTGAAAGTCAATCTTTTAAAGAAATAATATGGATACTAGTCAGAAAGACACCATTCACATCTTACACACGTTTATAACAAATATTCAAAAGCCAAATTTAACTGGGTGTAAATTATCATAATCAGACATGCTATAACTAGGAGCCAAAAAATAGGAAGATCAGTCAAATTTTATAAATTTCTAAGTAGATATATTCATGGATCAAATAGAATATACAATTCATGACGTAATGAAAGCCGATAAGCAAAATTTATAAAGATTGCAATCACAAATTACAATTTTGGAATGCTGTAAACCGTATTTTCCAACACACATTCAAGTACCCACAAATAGATAATAGTATACAACTCAAGCAAGGAGAAGCCTTTCACGACCTCCACACAGCAAAGGAGAAAATTTCTGTATGTTTGACATATGCCTAGGAGGCTGTTGTTTTAAAAATAATCCCGAGTTGCTAAAATAACTAGACATTTCTTAGCTTGAGCTATACACAGACACAGAACGATATTAATTCTATTTTCTATTTCTACTTTTTTGCAAGATTTAATACTAACTAAAAGTCCGTATAATACCCCGTCAAAAGGACTTAACTGGAGTTGCTTGCATTCCAAACCTCCTTTTAAGGTGTTTGCTTCTATGTTAAAAGCAATAAGGTTTTTAAATTGCTGTGATACCGTTGGAGAACTTTTTAAAATTATTCAAAATAAGAAAAAAATGATTGGTCAGTGTGATCGTTTTACAATCTGTTTAGTAAACAATGAAGAAACCATATAGAAAAGATAAGATTGATTGGTTGATTGATTGATTGATTGAATGTTGTATAACGTTCAGCGGCAATTAGGACGAGAACATATTATGAATGATAATGATGAATGATCCCTGCTTTTTACTAGACCAACACGTTGAGCTGGATTTTTAACGTGCTAGCTAACGAATGTACTAGTCAGCAGGAAGACATGTCACTTTACTCTGACACATTATTATGACTTGGGGCCGACCAGTCTTTGTTCTTATGCCTAAATGCATGCTGCGTGCTTAGCAGAGAACGGCAAATACCAATTTAAATGTCTTCAGTTAGACACGACAGGGGATTGAACACCTACCCTTCTGCACTCGAGGCGAGCACGCTGACCGTTACATCACCGAGGCCGGTAAGAAAAGATAAAGATTTCACAACTCCTCAAATGGCCTTTTATAATGCGTTTAATGAAATTGTAAAATAATCTAATATGGATTAATCTTTGCAAGAGTTCCAGAATCTGTCAGAAATGACTAAAAATATACACAAACACCCTTAACACAGGGCCTACAGACTTTGTATGAAAATTTTATGCCATTTCATCGGAAGTTTTTAAATAGTTTGATTCATCTTATTATTATTTCCATATAGATAAGATAAAGTTACTAGCAAATATTACCTTATTGGAAGTATTATCCGGAACTTTATAACATACCTTCCGGAACTTTATAACATACCTAATTCAACAAAGTTTATAATACATATCGTCATTTTTAAAGTCTGTAATACATCGAAAATAGAAATGACAGTCTTGTCATTGTCAACCTTCATTTTATGAATAATTTAGATTGAAAGAAAACATTTTATGACGTTAATCAAATTAATATGAAAAGTATATTCACGGCTTTTAGTGATAACATCTACATGCGGATGTACTGTACACTTTTGATATGTTATTGATCATTGAACAACGAAATCGCTACTTTCATTGAAGGGCTACTTTACTATACTCTGAGACTGCGCCTTAGTATTAAGAAATACGTTTTATATACTCTAATCTGCCCCTGAATTTCTCTACGAAGATTTAAGTTGGGGGTTGGCCATTTTTACTTTTGGTTTATTTATATTTATATATTTTTTCTTTTATTTATACCCTGTCTCGCGATTAATATCAACACAATCAATTATGAAATTCCATTCAGGCGCACCACAAAGCACTTTGGCAGATTATTTTATCTTAGTTTAATTATTATATCAGCGTTGACAATATGTACTCCCAGTCTCGCGCTAGCGCGTGCAAACAGCCACTCACGGCTAACAATTAGCTAATTTTTCAATGTATTCTGTAGAGAATTAAAACTAGGCACAACTAAAAATTCATCGAGAAAACTAAAAAGTATCTTTGCAACTTGCTTGAACTTTTTTAACACTACTTTATAAAAATACGATACAAAGGTTTTCTTTTTATAACATTTTATACAGTGTAAGCTATCAACGGATGGAGAGTGCAGAATAGTTTTATTATACATGTACGTAGGAGTCAAAACAACAACACGTTTTAGAATTATATAATGAAAAAAAAACTAATAAATTTTCAATTTTTGTGTGTTGGAATAGGCTGTTCATATTAAAGTATTTTTCACTTAGCTGAGTCTCTCACTTTTTATTAAGTTTAGGAAAATTCCCTGGGAGAATCTTCACTATTCTTATAAAACTCAACGGAGATCTTTTGTATATTTCGAAATTTTTATACATATTCTTAGTTTTTCTTTACTCATATAGAAAATTGGGAAATTTTGCCGTTTTCCATTTTCCATTGTAACAATTTTTGCTTGCAGTATTTGTGAGTTTTAGAAAATGTAAAATATTTAGATGGATTTTATATCTATTGATATATATATTTGTGCGTTATGTCAGAAAAAATTACCAGATCTACATGAATGTGGACGCCGTCTGAACTTTAATTTTTCCCAAAAATCAACGATTTTCACATGAGCACAGAAGAAACAATGACACATGTGATACTTCCAACACCAAATTCTATTGCCGGTATATTAGTTAAAACGCAAAACTTCCTTTTCAGACTTTGTTATTCCTTCACGAACTAATAGCAAAAACATGAGAGACTCAGTTCAGTAAAACGTACTTTAGAGAACTACAATACTGTTAGACGTTTTTATTATCATCCTTGTACCAAATAAAACAATTTGAAACAAACGAAAACAAAAGAAACAAAGCCTATGAATCCCCGAACTCCTTTACAAAACAGGAGTGGGATCAGAGCTCATGAAGGGCAAGCATCCCCTGTATTATGCGCAACACCCGTCGTGGAATCCTTAAACTCTAATCTGATAAAAAATAACAGTAATCTTCGGGCAATTAATTGATGTTTTATATCAATTTTGTGAACAATCATTTTGATAAGAGAGAGAAATACAATGCACTATTTTTTAAGAACCAAATGTTTCGGAAGTCTAGTGAACGAAAGTCAACGGCTTAATTAACACGTACAGATATTCCTGGTTTTCGTCCCTAGTGTTTCTGATGAAGGTAAACCAAGGAAAGACGTTTATTGTGTAATTCTTGGATATATTCCATATTCTATTTTTAAAATATGTTCAAATCTTTTATTTAAGGCAAAACAAAGGTATATTAATAAAAATATGACTTTTTGTGCAAGACATTAATTTACTTTTGAATCTATACATAACTGTGTCGTCGTTTAAACGGTTTTGGGTAATTTCCCCTTATTTTCTTAACAGTTGGAAATTCTAATAAATTCATCATTCAATATTTGGAATTTAAAGTAGCATACAAAGGTTTTAATATTAAATCGTATTGGGTCTATGTAAGATTTACAAAGTAAATAGATTATGACTAAAATAGATAATAAAATAAATAAGACCGATCGATAACCGACATCAGATTAAAAGCGTTTTCATATAATCGATCCGGGCCTGTGGTGGTTTAACGTCCTACACAACAAATTAATGCTCTCAGTCGGACGGTCCCTGGTGGAACCTTTAAAGTATTTATGTAGCTTGTCGTTGGAACGATATTGGTATAATCTGGTCAGGAGGCTAGGTTGTGTTGTTGTAACTTATTCGACTTAGTGAACTGTCGTTGTATATAGATGGCGTCTGTTTGATAACTTTCTGTAACATGATGTTTATGTTGTACTACAACGGCTCTTTTAAGGGCCACGGTGCCGAACAGCGCAGACCGGTTCCGTTGTGGAGAGATTTTCATGGCCGCGTCCTACCTCAACACACTGCAGCAGGGCTGGTTGCCAGTGGATCACTGCGTCGAGGGCGATGTAAGGAGTTGGTCATTACTCCATAACTCCACGTTGTACTACTGTCGAAGTTCTTGCTCGGCAGCACGTGTTGCTGCTTTGATGACAGCTACGTGACTGATCAAAAAATGGAATATAAGTGAAGAAAGTTATCCTAGTAATAACTGAATACATGATGCGATGGTCAAAAGACGGCCCAATAAACTTCAAGCATGCTGGAAGGCATTGAGAGAAATTGTAGAACATTTAAGCCACTAAATTGTAATCATTACAGGAGACAGGCTGTGATGTAGGACATATCGGTACGAGCCCCCTTCAAAATCAGCTTTCTGGGTTTACTCGACCTCTATATATATCGATGCAATATATTTTGTAGTCTTAAAATGCAACGTTAGGTTTTATCTTCCAGGATTTTAGGTGACAAAAATGTAAAAGGAAATTACCAGAGAAGTAGGAATATAAGATGCTTTAATATTTCTCAAATACTGGAGTAATTAAAACCTCGTCATTTATTGCTGTTGTTTCTTGGACCTTTGTCAGATTTAGTAAGCTTTAGGTGACTAGTTAAACGTTTCATTCACCTTAAGTAAATATCACTTTAATAGATCGTCTTAACTTCAACAGGAAATTAAAGTAACTAATGAAACTGAGATATCGATTTAATATCAAAAGTCTCCATTTTATTTCTTTATTATGAGATTTTATAAATATTTAATAACACACCATAAAATTCAGTTAGCGGGTATTTAGCATCTATGAGATAATGGTTTTCTTAACTAAATAAGAGGAATACTTCCTGCTTGTGACTGTGGTGTTCTAGTTTTTCTCCTCCTACAGCAAGACGTGTTTTAATAATCGTCTGTCAAAACGGCAAATCCACCACAAACGTAATATGAATCTGAAATCCCACATAAGTGTTTAAAAGGCATTTCAGAATTTTTTGTATACTTGTAAATAGAGTTCATCTATGAAAATTAAACACCCCCTTAGTTTTATGTATAATTGTTACATACATTTTAGTATATGCTTCGTGTCTTTTTTGTTTTGCGAGTTTGTTTGTTTCGATTTCTGGATAAACATAACACACTGACTTATTCAATTGTTTTGGGTTACAACTGTTCTTTTTTTTTTAAAATATGATGTCTTGCATCGTTTAGGACGTTTATGTGATGTAAATACTAAATGACATAATGGTAAATTACACCTTGATCATCAGAATAACTGTATTCAGCTATAGAAATTCATTAAAAAATATAAATACATTTCCCGTCATGTCTTTATTTTTAGCATAGAGATCGGTTGTGCTGTGTGTTTTTTTTGATTTCCCATCAGATTGTTAGTGTTAATTTACATCTTAGTCGTATTCTGTGTGCAAAAACTTATCGGCATACGAGGTTCCCAAGTCAACCGGTGATTTTCTTTCAGAACAACCGGTGCTTAACCAGAATCCTCACTAAATTCTTTCGTTGGAGTACGAGAAAATTTCTAACTGTATATCTTTCGAAAGTTCTATATTTATGTATGGTTTACTTTTCATTTTATTTCTATAGTAATGCATAAATTGAACAAATGTTAGTCTTAAATTTACAGTATCCGCAAATTCCTCTTTCTTCATAGTTGTTAGTGTAAGACTGATAATAATGAGTCGTCTTGTAATGAAATCCTTCTGATAATTCTATTTGAGTATTGTTAAACAACTGAGATTTTAAATAAGCTAGTTTTCCATTCTTGATTTCCAGTGGACTTTCTGTAGACAGGTTACGATTGATTTATATATTTATAACAGACGATTCTTTTTTTCCGATTAGCTGATTAAAAATGCCATATGATATAATATTTGACAGGGAACATCTATTTCAGATTCTTAAATATTAAAATTTAATATAAATAGTATCCGATATTGAAAATTCAACATCAAACTTAACTAAAATCAGGTGAGTAGAAATCTACTGTCTGTAAACCTTACTCCGTATAATGGCTTTTTGGAAATTTCAAACCTTTTTTCTGAGGAATATTTTACTAATTTTTGTCAAGAAGTAGAACCCAGTGAGTCGTCTAGTAAAATACTAAAATAAGAGTACTGCCATCATCAAAGCCTTTCAGGCACATAAAGACTGTTTAGATGGGGAATTTCCCATTGTATTTTTTGTCTTCTAAAATATATAAACCATAGAAATTTTGCGATTACATTTTAAATTATATGTTACTATACGGGCATTCTACAAGGCTTTTGTAAAACCCCACCAAAAGAGTATCTTCCTTTCACATAGTAAATCATATATAGAGAATGTTCTCTTGCTCCAGGTTCATTTATCATAAAAAAGAACATAAAAACGAAAACAGTTTCTATTGAGACTCTTAAAGATAAATCTTTTGCAAAATTTTATAGAGGCTAAAAATTGTAACACCTTTTACTTTACAGACAGTAGTTCATATTTACATAATTCACTTTCTAATATAATTGTCGCCTAGGAACAGGTACGTTTCTATGAACATTTTTTTGATATTGGAAATGGTCGTGTTATACTTGCTATTTCATAACAACAATTAGATATGTATAATGGATTTAGTTTCAAACAAAAGGCAGTTTGTTTATCTGGGTTTAACGTCACTTTGAACATTTCAGATCAACGCTGCAATCAGTGTGGAATAAACCGGAAAACACGGAGAGAACCACTGACCATTATTAAAACTATCACAGATGTTTGGAGTCTGGTGGGCCTTTTTTGAATGGTACAATGAAAACTCGTAGCATATTGATAGTATAGTGATATATGCAGGTTTCGTATAAATCAATCTGGACAATTGTTAACAAAAGTTTCCAAGTCTTATAGGCCTCGTGTAACCTGTGTAACATAGTAACATGAAGGAACAATGCTTTATTTGGTAGCTAGGAGTCGGTGGTCTTGAAAGCAAAATTGGTTTGTATTAAATTAGAAAAAAAAAGATTTTATACTCCTGAATAATTAATCATGTTTAACTTTCAACATCAATTTTATATCTACTAAGCATCCGCAATCATTATTATATCGTGCAATATCTTCAGTTTAGGATTCATTAATAAATTTATGAACTAGTAATTGCATATTATTTTATATATGCAAAGGAACGGTTAAATGATGCGCAATCTTTTCACAGATATTACCGTCGTTTTTGCTCTGTTTAACTTTATGTCTGAAGTACTAAATTTCAGCTTAAATTATTAATAAGTAATTCTGTATTAGAACCATAGAAATAAAGAATACCTGATGAAATATCATATCTTTTCCAGTAATTGCATGGAAGTTTACTTACAATCTAAGCAATTAATCATCACTCTTTGGAAAATTGCGTAGATGCCAATTAATAATTTCCTTTCAACATTTAATAATTAATAAAGCATTTTATAATATCTCTTATCTTATACCATAAATGAAAAGGACAACATAGCATATCATCCCCATGGGAGAATATACAGTATCATAATAACCAAGTCTTTATATAAAGATCTCAAGGTCCTCACGTTGCTAGATTTGGTTTTAGCGTTCTCTCGATAGAAAGGGAGAAATAAAAAAAATACAAATCACGCATTACCTACAAGGCACCCTTATTTTCAGAGGAACGAATCTGTACAATAGATATTAACTACGACACAGGTACCAAAGAAGGCACCAAAACTAATCAATGTTTATCAATAATATAATGAGAACTCTTAACTCGGAACTCATACAGTTTTTGATTTTGACATATGTTTCTACCATTTTATAACTATATTCATAATTCATTTGCATTTAGAAAATAGTCATAAGTATTTTTGTTCTTGTCCTAGTCCCATGCACTTTTTTTAAACTACTGATCGTGTTTTAAAATGGGTATTTCTGTTTTAACAATATCCTGTCCATATCTAAACTTTTCTGTTTTAACAACTGAATACTTGGCTTTTGATTTAATAGATCCCATTTAAACATTTATCTTATTTTCAAAAAATTATTTCCCGACCTTATGGTATGGACTCTGGTTCATTGTTGAAGGCCATAATGGGACCTGTAGAAGTTAAAATTCTACTGTCACTTGGTGGGTGGCTGTCTCATGGACAATCATGCCACATCTCCTATTTTTATACTTAATACTTAAATGAATCTTTAAATTTTTGAAAATCACGATTTCTGGCACGTGCATGCATGTGTCAGTGGTCTGTGTTTAAACTTTACCATAATCTTATGGCTTTTATGGTCGTGTTATAGTGAAATACAGAGAAATGACGATGTTTTACTTTCCCACAACCTTTTCCTCTTAATTAAATGCATAAATTGAAATTTACATAATCGGTTTACCTTGTTTCTTGAAGGTATTCTCTAAATTCGGTACAAAGACAATTTACCAACTCACTCGGAATAACTTGGTATTGAAAAGAACAAGATATAACTTAAACCACTATTAATCTGTAATTGGAACAACGCGTAACAATGCACGAATTCTGCAGCATGTCAATGCTCAAAAGAAAGAAATATGAATCGATATAATGTATTCCTCCTTTTCTAGTGTTTTGAATGAAATAGCAATTAAGACACCTTTTGTGACAATAGTAAAATGGCTTCAATTCACTTCCAATATTATACGAGATAATGAATTTTCGTAATCAGAATTCTAATGTTCAAGAATAGTTAAATGTCTTTAGCACAGATTTGCATACTTATTTTAAAGCATTACAGATTTCAGTTTGCCATTAAGGAATATAGGGGAAATTTTTTTTATTTATGATTTAGTTTTTTCTATAATATTAAAGAGGTAGGACCACTTTTCCCAGTATATATTTCGCTAGTCGAGCCAATTTTGAGAAATTGTAAAATACAAATACAAGTCTAAACGTTATGGAACAAATTTGGATTCCGTACGTATTTTGAAATTTAAGATCACATAAGCTAAATATGTCGAATAAAGACAATTTTGTTGTACATGAAGATAGTGTCGAATGCTGTTTTCAGCACTTCTGCATTTGTTAATAACTTTATAGCACATTACACCGATAGAACCTTGAAAACCAAATGCTAATTTCTCAGTCTAACAGCAATTGCATGCATCCAGTTTTATTCAAGAATTGATTTATAATGGCTCTTACGGTCATTTGATCAGAAATTAAAAAAAAAAAAAAAACAACTGCGAAAATGTACCAAAATTGCTAATAGAGCTATCCAGTTTGACGATCTAAAACTTCAATTTTCAGGTAGTTTTTGTATGATCTTTTGTTGGTTCATATTTAACGCAGAATTTAGTCAACAGTTTACAAAAATTGCTGGTTATATGACATTAAAGTCCACATTTGGTGTTGAAAGTAAAACAAATGCAGGGGGTGTTTCTACTCCAAAATGATGCTCTATATCTATATCCTCAAACTAACCGAAAATTTTGCGTGGTGATCAGGGTCATATTGCCGCAAATTTTCAGCGATTTCTGATTTTTCCATTTTAGGATTCCTCAAACTCCACACAAAAATCAGAATTTAGCCAAACGTCTCATGTTTAGTTAGTCTTTATTCAAATTAACTTGAAATCCATGTACAGACACCTGTCTGAAAGTTTTGATTTTGACCCCAGTAGAATCTGCATGATTTGTCTGCAATTATTCTAAAAGTTCGTTTAAGATCAAATAATCATAGTCGACCCTTTATATCTGGAGATTAATGCTAGACGTCCAGTCGGCAGTGTGATATTTTAAAAAACCTTCGGATCCGTCTGTTTTTTTTTTTTTTTTTTTTTTTTTGTATATTTCATTTAAAAAACGAGATGAAACAATGAAATCAATGAAATTTCTGTTTGTGCCAAATATCCATTCTTATTGTATCACTTTGATACAGCGGTTGTAAAATCTTTTATACAAATATCACTACATTATTGAAAGCATAGTAAAAAGGTTCATTTCCGTTATCTGAGAAATGACAATTGAAGGTGTATAAATTTCTATTTTATATACCTGAAGACCCCGAAATAGACACGATTTTTTGTAAAATATTTCCATTTATTTCTTATCAATCTCAGGTGACTAATATTTACATGGCAATTAACAAGATTTGCCATCTTAATTAAGCACGCTAGAACAAAGATGTCACTGTCAAATATAAAATATTAAAAGCTTTTACTTGAAGACATCCATTTGAACAAATATTGAATTTAACTACTTCTAAATGTTTTATCCAATTAAAATATGTTTAGGCTTTCACTCCGTCTGCAAATTAAAATTCTCCTATTTTCTATAAAACATTTTCAACAGAGCAATGGAATACAAACAAAAAATTGATTTGATTTCTCTTGCTCTGAAGCAAATTAAGCCTTTATATTCCACCTTGATCGCTTCTTACGAAAAACTAAAAATTATTATATCGGAACTCAACGCATCATTTTTCATTTGGAAAGTACACTTTTTACAAACAAATTATTCACCACTATTTTTGTGCTATCACCAGAGAACAGATGATGGGTTATAATGTCAAAATTTTGAAAAATTTGGTAATATTTATTTTTTAAAATCACAAAATATCTCTGAAAAAATAACGGAAAACCTAGGTTTTCTATTGTTTTGTTTTTTTTTCTTTTTCCATATAAGTTCTAATTTGTTTATGTATATTGCCTTATTCATTACTCTGTCGTGCCCATTATTTAACTTATTTTAATTCGAACTCTTGTTTGTTGTTTAATGTTCACTATGGTTGCCGACTACGGCCAATCTCGCGTTTTCTCATATGCGACCAATGCTGCAACAAGGCAAGGAACAGTAATAAAGGCTCAAGTCTCTTTTCAATTAGATAAACATTCAAGGCGTATCATGCTAAATTTCATTCAATTATTTCCATGACACTTAAAAACTATTAATTTGTTATACTTTTAAAACAAATATCTTGTTATTTCAAAAATACAATCAAGTGGAATACCAGAGCATAAACCTTGGAAAGTAGTTCCCATGGTGTTAGCCGGAAATTGTACCATCTCCGCATAAAGATGGCACCGTAAACGTGATCATCTTCATTACGCTGCTCAATATAATCCTCAAGTAATGAAATAAGACGGAAGAGATATGACATTGATGCGACCGTGAAATTAATCACTTTGTAGAAAACAATGAGAATTACTTTAGAATACCTTTATACGAAATTGTTTCCTCCGTAGGAGACTGAACGTGAAAGGCAGAAGATAGGAATATATAGACATTTTGATAATTAAAACTCAGCATTTTCTCTATTAGTTTTAAATCATTCTTTTAAACCACATTACTAAGGTACACAGATAACGACTTAACAGGATATCCTTGCTTAGAAAGTTTAATAGCAATATTACCATAGCTGTGGTCGAACTTATTATTAATGAAATAACGATATTCTCATCAACTTGTTTCAATAGGTAAATATAAATGAATATTATTTCACAGCGTTATTGTTGGCCAACATCAGAGAAAGTTGTCTTGTATGCTTATTTCAAGTAAAATGTAATTAAAGTGACGACATGTTCTAGTTCATTGTTCAAACAATGCAAGCAAAACACGAACGACCTTCATATGTAACTTGTCATAATGATCTAGAAAGTCCATTAAAAACCTCAATAAGGAAACCAATACAAAGATATTTGAATTTGAAAATTAGACCACTCTTTTTTTATATTGGCACATTTTTTTATTATCATTTGATTTTAGTGGCAATCTTTTCTATTAAAAAAATAATGTTTATCGTAAGGTTAAAAAACTGTACCATAACATTATAATTTTAAATTATGCACCAAAGCGCAAATGGTATCCTCGACATTAAACGTTCTGCTATTGATTTTATTAGTATTTTATTACCCATTACTCTCCTTTTTTTAAATGAAGAAAAGTATTAAAGATTGTTTTGCAAAGAATTGCCCGAGTCAATGGAAAAACTTCATCATGAGACTACCGGAGGGCGGCACACGCCAATTAAATTTAAACCTTTTCAATAGATAAAGAAGATTATTTATTCTTTATTTAACGGTGTAGTTGACTATAAAGAAATTTAAATCACTGTAAAATTTTTAAAAAGGCAAAATTGGTACATAAAAACGTTAAGTTACATTTAAACGGATCACAGATGACACGACAGAATTTTGTCATGGGATTTTGCTAAAAGTTTTCAGTGGCTGATGTTCATTCAGTAAATATTCTAAAAGGCAGTCGCGCGAAAATTGCTGGGTATTTTTACTTTTCGTAGTTTGTTTAAACTTTAAATCTCGGCGAAAATCGCGCGACATCGTGCGGTAGTCGCGCGATGTTCGGGCGACAGTCGCGAGGTGTCGCGCAACGAGATATAAATCAGCCCTACTTCCAAAGCGATCGTCGCGCGACTGACGCGCGACAGTCGCGAGATGTTGCGCAACCTCTTACAGTGTTAAAGAATGTTGGCTTTACTGCATATATTTACATGTATAGTGCAGCATGATTAACAATACTGCAAACGATATGCTTAAGAACTAAATGCATTGTGTCGTTACGCTTTAAAAAAATCCGTCTCATTAATGTACAATGGAAACTGATGAGGTACAATGTAAATATAAGCGTTAAAAAATATAACACCCATTGAACACTTTTTTGTAACACTTATTGAACACGTCTAGGTGTTCCCAATTTTAACACTACTGTTCATCC
>JAULBM010000013.1:2640283-2655834 GCA_032357055.1 Geukensia granosissima
ATAAAATTAAAAGCCTGCCTTCAAAAATGTAGGAGGAGTTCATGTCACAAGAAAGTGTGACGGACGGACGGACGGACGGACAGACGGACGGACGGACAGACGGACGGACGGACAGACGGACAGACAGGGGTAACGACAATATCCCCGAACTTTCATTCGAAAGTGCGGGGATAAAAAGGATGCTCCGGAAAAAGCCAGGATGTCAGAATTTCAGTGTTCGATGATATTACATCTTTATTTGAAACTGTTGTGTACCGAGTAAATAGTTCTCTATTGTGGGGCTCGACAAATAGAAATTGCAACTTTTTGTACAGAAGCAAACTGCTAATGATATAATGTGTTTTTGATTTTTTAATTACTTAATTCACCGATTTCCGTTTTTAAAAGACGACGTGATAACATTTTCATTTATAATTTTGATTTAATTTCTTATCTTTTTTATCATCCTATAGTTTTTATACTATAAAATTTTTCGTATGTAATGTTTACATTTTCGCAGGAAAAACCAGGACACTGAAGTAGTCCGGTACAAAACCGGGAAAAGATCAGCTTATCGCAATACAAAGAATGGTATAAATATAAATAAAACGAATTACTGGATAAATACAAATAACTTTCTTCTAAAGCCAGTGGTCGCCCACAATTTATTGATTTAAACGAGCTGATAGTGAGCCGAATAATTCGTTTTGTTAAATGATATAATTTCCGAATAAACTCTGTTATAATTGATTTTATCATTTAAATTAAGGTAATATTGTTATTCCTTGTAATTAGTAATTATTAATAAAAATTCGTGAAAAATGAAGATTTATATCTTTTTTTCAACTGTCATTCATTATATCTTTTACATCATTTTCCCATCGTAAACAAGAACTCTTCTGGGAAAAGGGCCAGAAAAGTTTAATCAAAGAAGAAACATTCATCATCTTGCAATTAATGAAGCATTTGTTATTGATCGTTCCAGAAAGATATTAATTTCTTCGCAGGTAAAGTTAACTTAGCCGCTTTAGGAGGAAAACGCCGTTTACCGTAAGAAAATAAATATTTAATTGCCATTCTAGTCTTGTATCTTGGCGATATTTATTTGACGAGATTGATCAAAGCTGTCATTATCAACAAACTGCAAAGAACAACACCGAATATTTCTTTTAATTGAAATTCGAAGCAAATTAAATATTATGATGAAACAGACGGTTGATGAGATAGAATAGAACCCTCGAGACATTTTAGTGTCAACAAAAATACGGAAATGTGTCGACTTAGCCATTAGATTTCCTTTTTATGTCCGCTGTGGCAATCACCTGTTTCTCAATATTGATACGCAAACTTATTGGAAAAGGAGTCGTTTCTTATTGCTTCCATAGTCTGCTTTCCCAGGTAGAAATAAAACTGTTTATTCAACAAATGAAATTATCTTATAGTGTGATGCCGGTAGGTTTTATTTGCACGTACTTGAAATACCGCCAAAACAAAGAAAGTTCCAACTTGAATACACTGTTTTAAGCTAAAAAGCCATACCAACAAAAGTCCGTAATGTTATCTTCTGAATATTTGACCAGTTTTACAAAACATATCCAACCAATGGCTAATATGTTGTCAGTATTTAATAAACTGAAAGTAACAAAAGCAGCAATAAACATCAGTATACAATTAGTAAAAAAAAGAAGAAAAACTTTCTGAAAAGTTCAGACATTATCGAGATATGCACCAAGTTTATGACATCATCAGAATGACGGATTATTATATCGATGTGTTGACTCTTAGACTGGTAAAAACCTCCGCCAACAGTTAAGGCATACATGTGGGCTAAAGTGTTTCTTAACTTCATCAGTAAAAATATCAAAATTTTCAAACAAAGCATTATTTTGTGTATACTTTCACGTACATAATTTGTTAAATCACTTATATAATAAGTGTTTACACTTGTAAATAATATACTTAATATTCATACTTACAATATATACAGATGAGTGGGACGTCTTCAGAGTTAACCGGAATTCCTTATTACCGACATCAAGTGTCCTTCTAATGTCGGCGACTAAAGTATTGAGAATTATGGGCCTTAAGAACATTTCATGTAGTGTGGATTCTGTTAAATCACTAGCTGTTCTGAAGTTGTTTACTGCTTTATTATAAATCGTGTGGCTCTATCAGAAGACCTTGTCAAGATTTATTAGTTTTGAATATTCAGATACAACTTGATGCGATGCGGTCTTCTCATATTATAATTTTTCCTGTTAAAAGGGAACTGAAGTAAACAATCATCTTGAATCAATTTGGTATCTGGAACTTTAATGCCCGACCTTGCTGTCTCGGTAACATGAGTTCAAGGCTGTGCATTTTTTTTTTCTAAATTTATATATATATATATATCAATAAAGTGTAAATAACGAATGTCAAAGATATAAAAATTATAGAAAA
Source organism: Geukensia granosissima (assembly GCA_032357055.1). NCBI lineage: Eukaryota > Metazoa > Mollusca > Bivalvia > Mytilida > Mytilidae > Geukensia > Geukensia granosissima. The sequence continues at coordinate 2,642,705 of JAULBM010000013.1, forward strand.
CGTGCACATTGAGGAAACATAACACAACAAAACAAAACACATCCGATACTTTCTAAAAACCATAAAATATGTCTTCTACTATTAAAATTTGCCAATGAGTTGGTTTTTCTTCCTAAAACATGTTAAGAAATGGGAAATTCCTTCGTTCTCCAGACCGAAGACTGAAATACTGTATGATGTATGCTTTACTTAGAATTTATGAATTTAATCGATTCAAAAATTAACTACAACACTGACTTGCTGTAAAAAAATTTTGAATTGATTAATTATAAATGTTAATAAAACTTTCATCTTGTGTGCCAAAATATATGGCAGTTTTAAATGCACAATTAGGCCAGTATATAGTATACACATTTCATTATACAGCACTGTATGTCCAGAGGGAGTGGATATATCAAGTATACTTTTAATGGGTAGACTCATCCCATAGGCATTTGTAATTTATTCCAGGGACTTGTTTTCCCGTACAGGAGATATATATTTAACTGTTAACTGTACGGTTTGTTATAGTATGACATTTTGTCACATAAGGCTTGTTTAAGTCTAAATGGAGGTCATTTGTGGACAACTAGTTCGATTGGCACCGGTTCTATTGTAACCAAAATGCCAATTAACAATAGTGTAGCTATTTATTTAAAAGTAAAGCTTTAGTTGAGTTTGTTGGAACGGGTAGAGTGATAACGAAAGAACAATTGTCTACCGCATTCTTAAAAATGGTGTTTATTTTGTAGATTAAAAAGAGTGCAAGCAAGTTTAAAAAATACCGGTGTATTTTAAGCTGTGCCAATGATTTTTTTTACATCCTACGGAAAATTTAGTTGTAAAATTAGCAATTATTTTGCCGGAAAAGACTCTTTCACGCGCTAGCGAAAGGCCTTGAGTACACATTGCAACGCTGTGTTATATATTTAGTTGTTAAATTGACTTGCGAAAATAATTTTTTGACACAATGGAATTTTAACAGTAATTCTTCTGATATGAATAGCGAGAGAGGATCTGAATAAGACGTGCGCATTTTAAAAAATTACTTGATCTATTTCAAACTTCAACACTACCGACGTTTTTTTTTTTGTGCTTAGTTTCTTTTCTCAGCAAATTACATATGACAGGTTAACAGAATTTGACATGCTAATTTTGTTATAGAAAAAGGTCTCATTAACCTCATTATCAGGTCAATTTATTGTTTTGAATCGGTCCTTATTTGTTGGACAAAAAGTCAACTAGCAGGCGAGACATTATTATGTCCATACTTGTGATTAGGTACGCAAAAGAAATTTTATTCTAAATGAGGAATATAGTTGCTGTCTTTTAAGCATCCTTAATTTTTATGACATTTGAGCAGGTAAAAAATACCAGTACACCTACAACTATCAAATTATAGAAAGATATAATACACGAAAATAATTATTCGGAAGGTTTTGTATTTAAAAAAATTATAATTTAATAATATACTTGCCAAATTATAAACAATGTAATTTATTCAAATGTTATATATGTGGAATTAAAATGTTTTTAAAACCAAAGGCAACTTTTTCCTCTTAATTTGTATGATCAGGTAAGATGTATAAATGTATCTTAAATGGAAGAATAATCACGGTTTTTAATTTTAATTTCTCCACAATAATATCCAACCAATCGTGATATTGATTTCCAACAGATACCGTCATTGGAGAAGATGGAGACATTTTACTTTATAAGAAAACAACTGCCTTAAGACAGATTGTCCAATCAGATTATTACATGGACGTCTGCAGTTATTGTAGTCTGAACAGCTAACGCGTGATAGGTGTTGCATGCCAAAAAACATTTCACTATCTGTCATGGTACTTAAGCCATTCGATACTCACGGCTTGGTTGACATTTTTCCATATGCTACATTGATTATTTCTATTATATTGTTGTGTATTTGTGGATAAGTCTGAAATTTTTAAACAGAAAAGAAGACTCGTGCCAGCTATCCCACAGTATTCTTTGCACGACAAGATTCATGTTGTATTAAAAATACATCACAGCTTGTATGGTTCATGTAAACTAGTGAAATTGATATTTGTTTTTCTGATACATACATCCCCTTTCTCAGTTGAAGAATTTGTGAAATAAATATTAAATATAAATCCAAATTATTATTTTCACTTTGTCATTCTTTAATTGTGATTTTTTTCATATATAAAAAATATCGACACCCCTATTCGAAATCTACATTAGGGATATGCTTTTGTAAGTGATTAATATAAATTCATTATAATCATACCCCATTTTATCTAGAGCAGGATAATTTATTTATTGTCATTTCTTATATTCAAGACTGAAGATTATCTAACCTCTTCGATTTCTTAATGAAAAGATTGTATTATTAATAGATAATTTAACCAATCGTGATATCGATTTCCAACAGTTACCATTATTGGATAAGACAGAAGTATTTTCTTTAAGAAAATCAACTGCCTTAAGACAGATTGTCCAATCAAACTTCTTCAGTTGTCTGAAGTAATGCTACGGCTTAGTTAGAGAAATGATGTTTCATGCAACAAATTATTTCACTGGTTGTCTCGTTACTTATGTCATTCGATATTTAAAGTATCATAGATGATCTCAAAATCCGCCAAGTAGTGACCGATTTGATTGAAATCCATCCTCCTGAAAATTCTGTTATATATTATGGCCGATCCATGTTGGAATACTGTCCAATGCATGGCCGAAGGATAATGATGTAACCTAGACGTAAAACAATCAATTTCAAAAATCGGGTTTCTTTACATTAAACCATCAATTTTCTCACTTTGGCAGGTACTTTTTGCTATTATGGTAAAAATTTCATACACAGATCGTAATAGTCATTCTGTGTAGAATATCTTTACAAAGGGCATCCAGTAGTAATAGTCATTCTGTGTAGAATTTCTTTACAAAGGGTATCCAGTAGAAAATGGTTGATGTTGCACAAAGATCAACTTGGTTGATCGTTAAATAAGAGAATTCTCAGAGGGTCGAAGAAGAAACAATCCTCGCCATTACCAATCAAACTAAAAGCATCTTACATAATTAATACGTTAAGATACCAGCAGGAAAGTCAGACCTGTTCACAAAGAGTAGATGATTGATTTTAAAGTCTCTGTCAGTAAGATGATACACATATGTCATGTACAGTACTCTCCCCAGGGCTACTATAGACTCAGAAATTGTCTCTTTTCATTACACGGCATTATTATATTTTTCACAATAAGACTGGTTTCTCCCCGTTGGTTTGTAGACTATCAATTAAACGCTAAATATCATTAGTATTTTGTTTGAAAGGTACTGAAAAGTTATAAATAATGTATATTTATATATTTTTCCAATGCGTTAGTAATATTTTAAATAATTTATGCCTACTTGAAACTATTCCTTTGCGAAATACAGTAGTGCAAAAACAATCGAAATAGTTTTTATTTTAATAGATGATCAAAATTTGTATGACAACTGATGCGGACCTTGCCATCACATCATATCGTATTATGCAGAACTTGCATTATAAAATTATTAAAAAATCATATATCTGCTTCTAGTTAGGCTTGGAATTTTTCGCCTCTACATTAAACGATAATCTTTTATTAGTTTTTTATGGTTTTGTTCAAAACAGTTTAAAAATATACATATAAAAAACTGATGAACGCTTAATTAAAGCACACATTTCCATTTTCAATTTGGTAAAACCCCAAATAGAATAATGCATAATGATTGTCTTCGGCTAATATCATCAGAATCAAATTGATATTTAATTTAAAAATTTAAGATTACGTCAGTGTCTATTAGAAATTAAGAAACATGGTAAGGTTAACCCGTAGCTTGAGAAAAATAAACATCGGAAATAATGCGGGATTGAGTTTTACGGATCTTTGAACAAAGCTTTACAAAGATGTCATATTTTCCGATTATAAGGGCATTCTTTGTCATTCTTAACGGATAAATGCGAACACGTGCAAGTAATTAGTTCCTAAAACGGCCTGACTTTCATCTACAAGTAATTTCAGTAATATTCTCTGTAATTCACTTAAAAGTACAAAATTATTACATATATTCTAAATTTAGTCAAGTCAAGTCTAAGAAACAGTATTAAGATACACACTTTATTAGAAATCATTAAAACTTGTAAGTATGAAAAAAAGATATGGAGCAATTGTCACATCGCAATAAGAAGCTGCTCCACAGGTCTTGTATAGGATTGGAATTCTCAGTTGTGGAGAGCAGGAGTGATTACATGCTAAAGTTCAAAATCTCCACAGGTCTTGTATAGGAGTGGAATCCTCAATTGTGGAGAGCAGGAGTGTTTACATGCTAAAGTTCAAAATCTTCACAGGTCTTTAACAGGAGAGGAATCCTCAGTTGTGGAGAGCAGGAATGATTTCATGCTAAAGTTCAAAATCTCCACAGGTCTTGTATAGGAGTGAATTCCTCAATTGTGGAGAGCAAAAGTGTGTATGTTAAAGAGTGGATCCTAAGTTGTGGAGAGCACAAGTATACATCCGAAAGTTCCAAATCTCCGCAGGTCTTTAACAGAAGGGGAATCCTAACTTGTGGAGAACACAAGTGTATAAAATGGAAAAAATATATTCCAATAGCAACAAGTTATTAATTGGAACAGGTAAACATAGAATTTGGAGGAGTCGAAATAGTTTTATTTGACACAATCCCTTCTCTATTCTTCATAACTAAAAAAAGTAACACAGTTTAAGACTTACTTTAATCATTATACAAAAAACATTCATTTCACTCTGAAAAGAACCACAAATAACAGGGAAATATTCCCTCGCTTTATATACTTACGGTTGACTAGAGTAGCTCAGCTTTTTATTCCCCACCTTTAGGCGACGGGGACATTAAGTTTTACCCTCGTCCGTCCATCTGTTCTTACGTACGTCCGACAATTTTCATAGAAGATATCTCGGCTTGTGTATGTTGGCTTAATAAGATATTTGGTTTAAAGCATTCAGGGTGAGTTGTACCGTGTCTCTCCTTTTCGGGTCCGTCATGGCTTCTTCATGTTTGTTGGGACGGGCCATACGTGTCCCATGGAAACATTTTCTCTGGGGGGTTTTTCTGTTATGTTTTTGTACTGTTTTTTTTTTAATATAAAACCTGCCATCATGTAAGGTTAATAAATACATATAATAAAAATAGTAATGGTCAGATGATTTGCAATGCCAATTTAGTTTTGTGTAAAGTTGCAGTGAGAATGTTTCCGTGAAATGATGGATAAAATGTAAAACCGTTCAATAAATATATATATATATATGAATACTTATGAAGTAAATCTTCGAACCGAGGTTAAGGAACATACACGAAAAACATACATTGGAAGAAAATTTTCATCCAAAATTGCAAAATGTACCGTATACAATTTATAAAACACAACCATACTTCCGGAGTCAATCGCCGTGCCGAGTTACAATTAACGTACACGAAAAGCATATTTCCGAACTTAATTGGAACCAATTGTACAATTGATACTCCAAAATCAGTCTTCGCACTAAGGTGAAAACTTAATTGGCAGACATTCGTTTCAATTGAATGTCATCACATTTTTTTTTTAAAAAACCTTTTATAGCTTTCCTTGGGTGTGGATTTGTCCGATATTGAAGGTTAGTTTACCTGTAGATGTTTGTCATGTATACTTTTTGGAAGGCTGTGTCATAGACAGTCATACTACATCTCCTTTTCAGCTCACCTGACCAAAAGTCATGCGAGCTTTTGTCCTCACTTTAATTCTACCGTCCGTCATATATGTGAGGTTCTTTACAGAGATTCGTTCCACTCGAATTTCAGACATGGCTGCCAGAAGCATTGGCTGATTAAAAAAAAATCTTTTCCTGTGAAACCACGAAGCCAAAATGGAACCAAACTTGACGAAAAAAAGGGAAGGTCCTTTCCGAGTTTCTTTGTTTTATTCCCGACATGGCTACTAACAGAGCTTCCACAGAGAATTGCAGTTTCTGATTGACTGGTTTTCTTCTCTGAAAATACCAGGCAAAATGAAACCATACTCGTCAGTAAGTTCTTTACAATGCTTCCTTCTTTTGTCCAGAAAGGAAAACAAACAGTTTTTTGTTGGTTCATTTCAAAAAAAAGTTCTCTTCAGAAACCACGAGGCCAAATTGAACTAAACTTGACAGAAAGCACCAATGAAATGTACTTTACAAAGTTATCTCCTTTGTCTAGATAGGATCACAAAAATGCATGGCTTCCGTGAGCAATTTTTGGTACTAGTAAATTGATGTTTAAAAAGTTTTTTTGTTTGAAACCACAAGGCCAGACGAACCAAAGTTGAGAGGAAAGTCCTTTGCAAAAACTCCTTGCTTCGTCCTGATCGGATTAAAATCATGGCTGGCACAGGTATAACTTCTTTCTGATGGACTGATTAGAAATCTTCTCTGAGACCACTCCACCATATGAACTGAAACTTAATAAAAAACATCTATTGGAAGATCTTTTTAAAGTTATCCGATTTCATCTCAATCAGACAACAAATATTTTGATCATTTTGTTCCAATCTGAAGATGGCTGTAACCTCCGCTGAGAAATTCATGTGCATTTAGTACAAATCTATTCCATAGTGTATATAACACCGTCAACAATGGTATGATTCTTTCACTTTGATTTAAAATAATGAAAAAATGGAAACGCACAAATAATCTAATTAAGCTCGAAAAAAGTGCTCCACAAAAGCCTGAAATAGAGTTAAAAATGTATTAGTATACCAGAAGAATATACAGACTCCATTAACCAAAGACTTTGGTGTTTTAAAGGATGTTTCTCATTTTGGCAGATAGGGGGGGGGCTCTCTCGTTGAAGGCGGCATCGACCGTGAATCGTGCATATTGGGTGAGATGTCTGAAGAATGCCCCGCTTCATGCCTGTATAAGATCCCTTTTGTAGATTTCGAAAAACAGAAGACCTGTTTTATCCCACCCATTCCCTCTTTCGATGATTTTGATAATCGTTGAACTTCTTCTCTTCCTGAATATGCATAAAATATTTGCCACTGGACGTAAGCAAGCAGCAATCAATCAATCTATCACACGTTGTTTATGTATAAAAATATATATATCGCGAGTTCCACCTGGTTTTTTATCAAGTCTAATTCACTAATACTACACAGAAATCAAGGTATCATCTTAGATATTCATTCCGCGGCTGCATACAGAAAATCATAAAACTGTTTTGTATCAGTAGCTGCTTGATCGGAGAGATAAAGAAAGCTCTTTGTAGTAGCTGTGTTGAATATTGCGACAGTCTATAACTGGATCCGTCAGATACAATTTTCGCTGGTGTTATTGTGTCGAAAAGTATTGCAGGTGCATGGTACTGTGTCGAAAAGTGTTCCAGACTCAAAATTGCTAGCTTATATGGGAGATTATAGATTTTTAGTGTCACTGTTTTAAGATCACGGGCTCTAATCCTTTTGATTTCTAAAATATTTGTCTTATAAAAAATCAAATTAAATAAATAGTAACTTTTCCAAATCTCAACAAGAGGATGAAAATTTTAAAATCAAGGTGTCTCCGCAAGGTATTTGATAAAAATGTAGTCCTTTTTACTTAGGACGAGACACACCAGATATAAGTTGCGTCTGGATTGAAGTGGATCCCCTTATTGTGTGTCTCATTTATTTAAATTTGAATATATACGAGAAAAAAATAAAAAATACTGGCAATAGACGATGTGTATGTTGTTATATATAAAGTATAGTTGTTACTTTTTAGAGATCCCACAATATTTTCTTTTGTATTGCACCATGCCATAACGTTATGAGTCGTTAACAATTGGTTTCCTTGCTCCAGTAAATAAATCGACAATAGCTCTCGTTTACCGGGTAATTTTTAATTTACAGAAAACAATTGCATCTTTTTTTTTGAATAGCACCGATGGGGTAAGGTTGCTTAAAAATTGATATTACGAATAGAACAGACAATTAATACATTATCTTTAGATTTTTAAACAATTGCTAAAGTATTATTGATGGCTGAAGATGAGAATAGTGGGTGTAAAAAGAACCGGTTATTAGAAATTAGTAGAAATTTTGATAAAGCGTTTCAGATAACATGAATCAAGGTAGAATCAATCGAACGTTTTATCTGTTTATTGTTATGTCAACGCTTGACAGACTTTGGAATTGGACTTGAATATGATATGAAGAAAAGAATCGTCTTGCTAATATTCAAAGCTCATCTCGCAAGTTTTATATTTCAAAGTACAATATTCAGAGGTTAAAAAGAACATCGAAATCACATTATTATAAATCAAGCCATTTTCCTGTTACAATCTGACATCTTTAGTGAATAAATATGATTTTATCGTTAAACTATAGTAATAAAAAGTAAATAATATAAAATGACAAACAGATTCAGGTGACTATGCAGAAAAAGATAATGAATAAGTTAAACTACTCCTTCGAAAACAATGACATCTTTAAATCAATTATATCTAGACAATGATATTTTAATGGATGTTATTGGAACCACTTAAAGATTATCGGTGTGTACAGACTCCTGAAAAAAAGATAATCAGATTAAATGCAATATCCTATCTGGGAGTCTGAATCTATAGAAGTGTAAAGTAGAAATTCGTAAAATAAAACATTTAAAAAAGTAGCTTGTTAATTACATTATGAACAAATAATACAATATGAACATAAAGCATGTATATATTCTTTACCAATTTGAAAACAGAAAAATGGCAGACTGACTATACAAAAAATACTGACATGTATATACTTAAAAGCAACACTGACAAACAGAAGAGTTTAAAAAAAAAATAAATAAAAAAAAAATTAAAAAAAAAAAAATACGGCCAGTATATCAAATGGTGATTCTGATGCTGTCATTTTGTGCAACTATTGTATTCTTCCTTAAGTTTCTATTTTTATATAGGCATATCACTAATCTTTATCCGAAACGTGTGTGCATGAGACTTCGTTCACTTTTAAGATGCTGAACTCTAGTCGGAGGAAAGTTGTATGGTTTGACCTGTTGTTATTTATATGTTCATCGTGTCAGCATCCGCGCGGTACGAAAAGTGACAAATTTCCTTGTAGAAAGTAAGAAGTTGATGAAAATTGATAGGAAATTCATTCGGATACTTAAAAAGAGGAAATACTTGAGGATGCATGAGAAAGTTCCGTGACAGGACTATTTAGTTCTCTAATTTAAATATACGTGGATCCTCAAACAGATATTGTGAATTTCGAATATTTTAATTGGTTTTTATCTTATTGTTAATTGAACATTAAAGGAAATATTGTTTTACATTAGCAGGAAAAATACACAAACAGGAACATCATGTGTAGTGTTTATTATTATAAAACTCAGCTCAATCCAAGTTAATTACATCATTAAAGTGTTAATTTATTACATAAAACATTAAAATCGCCGAAAATCCGAGAACGAAAAAAAATGCATCACGTCCATTGTAAACAAATTAAATAATTACTCAGTTAATAAAAATAAAGGTTTTAACTACTATATAGTATAGTTACAGCGTAGGTTATGGACTCCGGCCATAATGGGACCCGTAGAAGTTTAATTTCGAATGGCATCATGGTGAATGGCTGTCTAATGGAAAATCATGTCACATCTCCTGTTTTCATATTAAGTAAGTTTCGTAACAAAGTATCAAGGACATTTATCAAATATAAACGATAATTTGTTCCATTTCATTATTTAATTATCCTACATATTAAGTCAAGTTATTTAGCAGCGTTACCTCATATTTCAGCAGGTATCTTATGGTAAAAATGTATTTTGACAAAAAATTTTTTCTTACTGAAAATATTCATAAGAAAGAATTTCAAAAAGTGAATTTGATAAATATACACATATATCCGTGTAAAATAGTATTTGCCCTATAACTTCAATAAAATGTACCTGCTAACAAAAAAAATAATAATTTTATCAAAAGGTAGAAACTGTCGGTAGTCTGCAAATATGTTATGCAGAAAAGCGTTGGAGAACTCCTGACATCAGCAAAAAGATTACGGTACCATTGTTGTTTATAAAAGTGTTTTAACATCTACTTAATCTTCTGGGTTTGTTAGCGGAAGTAAGTTAGTCAACGTATGGAAACGTAATGACTGTAAAGATGTAAGAAACATTCGACGGATTCTGGGTGAAAAAAAAACAATAAAAAATCAAAAGATTATTATTGTAATTAATCACAATAAGGTATAGGTCTCCGAAAGCTCCGATTGTGGCTTAACTTAGTAAATGATCGTCTTTCGGAAGCGCAAACGAATAAGTTCTGATTTTTCCTGGTGAAATAAAAATATTTTACAGCAATTCTAAATTCTGTATTATTTATTTTTGACTTGAAATTGGATCGTGCAGAAGGACCAGCAATTATAGAAAGTGAAGGGACATATGATATATAATGAATATCTGATGATAATGAATTGATAAAACGTAAAGCATTCATTATTTAGTGGCTCAGATGACCACAGTACTGACGCAAAAACAAATTTACTTTTGTCTAGATCTCCAACACCTTTGTAGATGACAATGGAAGTAAGCGACTGACACTCGATAAAAGAAACGCTTTGTGATGTCAATAAGATGAAAAGCTGATGTACACTGGGGCTATAATAAACGTGTTGTAGAGATGAGAGATGTGTTGATTTGAACTGGACATGTCATAAATGGTCATAATTATCATTTGTAGCTAGTGCCTATATTCAATTATAAATGTCGTCCTAGACCACTTATGACTTTTGGAAATGAAAAATTACATTGAACAAGAAACTATTTGCACAGCAAGTTAAACATCTTTTCTTACTTTAAACATGGAATTTATAATATTAGTATATTACTCTCAGCTTAAAGTTTTTATTATACTAATGGTAAATCATAACAAAATGAAATCATGCACTTGTTAATATACAATGAAGACAATAAACAGTCATCTCTTGTAATCTCTGTAGTTGACTACATGCTTGTCTTGAGCTGTTGTCGGACTATGGATGCCAGTGTTTGAGGGAATTTTACCTATTGTTTTTTTCACGATTTGATTAATAAAGCCATGTAATAAAATATAAGGTTGACCTTTGTTGAAGAGATAAAAAATGGGGTGCTTTTTTATATCAGTTTTTGTTTCCTCCGCAATATAGCCGAAATTCCGCCGCTGTAGCTTTAATCAGCAGTCAATCATTTGTATATGTGAAGATTCTCTTTGTTTGCAAAATAAAATTATTTTAACCCTTTTCACATAACGAAAAAGATTATATTGGATCCGAATATTTCAGTCACTTTGTTTTTAGAAAAAAGATGGCTTGATGGTTTAATGTTTATAGCATGCTCGACTCGATGCGGAAGGTTTGCATGGGTTCGATTTCCTGGCCTGATCTTCTCCGATAAACACACTTAATTTCGAAGTGAGAGCAAATACTGGTCGGACCAAAGTGAGGGTAATGTGTCTGGGTAAAGAGGCATGTCGTCCTGCTTTTTTGAGTTAGCACGATAAGAATCCGGCTCGGTGTGTCAGTCTTGTACAAAAAGGCTTCATTTATCATCATTCATTAATATGCTCTCCGACTATGAGAAGTTATCAAAAAGAATATGAAATAGTTAAATCTCATAAGTAAGTTTATTCTCTGAATCAATAACTAGAAAACTGTTGTTCATAATTTCTCAAAAGGTTAGTAAGTTTATTTTTAAGTAAGTCGCGTACATCAAAAGCTTAAGAGTATATATAGGTTATATCTCCATGGTATACGCAAACTTGTTATTTCTTTTTGTTACTGGTTATATTTATATCTCCCTGTTACATATGCACACCGTTGTTATTGACCTATTGACCTTTTTTGTCTCTTTGGTACACACAGTTTGTAATATATGTCTCTGGTTTTGTCATATCCATATATCGCGGCACCATATCTTAACATCGCCAAAATTTCAAAATTTAGAGTTCCACAAGACCTTTAATAAAAGTGGAAACCCACTCCTCGTGACGAGCTTTCAATCGCTCCGTTTAAATGAGAACTGTACATGTAATGACAGACTAAATAACAAAATGTCAATAAATATAACAATGAAAATAAAAATATGTGTGTATTTTGACAAAATTTAAAAATGATTTAATTTGTGATTGGTCTATAGAATTTTCGAACCGAAAAAAACCTCACAAACCTCCTGATTTTTATCTCGATTTGAAAAATTATTAGAGTTTAATTAATGTGTAAGGTAAAAAGTTAAGTAGGATATAATAGGCCATAAAAACTATTTTCTGAGGGTCATTTCTTCCAATCTTTGAAACATTTTGAAATTTTGGAGTCAAAATGAGGACTTCTTGAATGCGGTCCTTTGAAAACTTTTAATTATTAATACATCTTGTAGTTGAATTAAGATATATGGTAACTCTTAACTAGGAACATGGTGTATTAAATATTTTAGGTACATATGACCGCTCGCTACTCTTGTGACAATTTTAGGTATGCAGATATTTTAACAGAGAGATACAGTTGACGTGTGAAATAATTTAAAGATCAAGAATTATTATTCCCAATATTTCACATTCCCCACCACAATATTGGTTGACCTATTTGGTATTTAAGACGGCCTTAATATATTTCGAGTTTCGGTTTTCGTTTAATAAGTTTCGTGTTTGTCTTGTGTGCGAAATTCGGATCTCCCGACAGGTATCCTAGGCTGTACATTATTCTAGTATTCAAATTTTCGATGGCATTATTTAATATTACATTGGCCTATGCATGTAACTATTATTTCATGAAGTTTTATTAATCTTTCCGGTGGTGTGATATCTATTTTGCCATATGTCTTATGGACTTTGATTTGTTCGGTAATTGTGTTATATACTTTATTTTCTATTTTTGCCCTCTATTTTGTCTGATGAAGGTAACTTTACAGAAAAGCGCTTTATATGCAAGATGTGGATCGTTTCTTTGTAGCAAAAATTCCATTTTCTATCTTTAAATTATTACTACAACATGTTAAATATTTTCTCTAAAATGGTTTTTCCCGATGTTTTCTAACACTTCTAAATACAGATGTAGTAAAAATCTCCGGGATTTCTGGAAAAATTAGTATCGAGATTCGGGATGAACTGTATTTTTACCTCGGGATTACGGGAAAATACAATAACGAGATCCG